>LOJH01062625.1:0-10835 GCA_001685095.1 Ellobius talpinus
GGAGAACTTTACATGTCTATGGAATTCTTCATGTTTTCCTAAAACAAAAGTAAGGGAAGGTAGTAATAGATAGCAAAGATGATATGTACATAATATTAAAATCATCGCTCATTATTTGCATAACTTGATGTCATATGCTTTTGGAAGAAGCATTCCCATGCTGCGGATATTCATTCATGATATTCAAGTGCTGCTTAATCTTGTAGAATGGAAACAATTCTTTGTGTAATCTGATACATAAGCTTAAAATCTTTCCTTCCACATGTCTTCCTTATAAATGCTGATTGGGGGGAATTTTCATCTTAACTACTGTTGTCCAGTGATGTTTCTCTTGTATTTTATTCAAACCAAAGTCTAAACCAAAGATTTTTAAGAGGAACATCCATCTGTTCTAGAATTATTCTGGTTACTTTTGAACCATGCTCTAATTTTTTCCACTTCTTGTGTTTCCTAAATATTTTCTGTCCACATTCAGTATTTCTTTAAGCAAAGCAATGCTCCACACTTTAGGGCTGGAATTGATGAATTTCTAAATACTTTCACATGAAATGTGGTCCATAATGTATTGTCATAATAGTCGTAGACTAGGAGATGAAAGCATGACCACTGTAGAGTAGTTAGGAGGGTGGGGAAAAAGTAAAATACCAAAGTACACTCAGAAAAGTGACCAGCGATTGCAGTGAGCAGCTAGCCGCCCAAAAGTTCCAGAGTTTGAGACGATTTAAATAGCAAGGTATTCTTGCATTTCTTTGCAATTTAGTCAATCTTGGCACAACTTATTCCATTAATAATTAACTCCACACTTTAAACGGAGAAAGTGTTAGAGAGACTTGAGACATAACTAAAATTTCTGAAAGAAGTCATCTGTACATGATCCAACTCATGAATTTCAGGCCATTTACTTCCTAAATTACAGGACGGAGGGGCCATTGAGATGACCCAGTAGGGAAAGGTGCCTGCTGCCAAATCTGATTATCTGAGTTCGAGCCCCAAATCCCACACGGTAGTAGAAGAGAACTGATACCCACGAGTTTTCCTCTGAAACCTCTGCACACTCCTTGTGCCAAACATGTATGTACATAGACACACAAAAATAAATAAATAAATAAAAATTTAAATGTGAAAATAGATTTGAAATGAAAAGCAGCCACAACAGTGGAAGAAATTGGCTCTTCAGTTGTGTGTGAAGAGCTGAACACACACACACACACACACACACACACAATTAGTTATAAATGGTCCTGTGGTGGTTTGAAAGTAAATGGCCCCCATGACTCATATATTTGAATGTTACATTTCTAGTTAGTAGAACTGTTTGAGCAGGATTAGGAGACATGGCCTTGTTGGAAGAGGAATGTCACATGGGGTGGACTTTGAARTTTCAAAAGYCCATGCCAGGCAGAGAGTCTTTCCCTGCATGCAACTTGCAGATAAGATGGAAGCTTATTCTATCTAATTCTCTAACCTCACCTAATTCTCTAGCGCCATGTGTATCTACTGCAGCCATGTTCCTCACAATGGTGATCATGACTAACCCTCTCACTGCAAGCAAGTCCAGAATCAAATACTCTTTTGTAAGTTACCTCGGTGATGGTGTCTCCTCACAACAATAGAGCAGTGACTAAGCCAGGTCCACAGGAGACAAATAAGTAACCCCTCCTTTCCTGACTTGAGCTTTTGCTATATATCCTAGACTGACCTCAAACTCAAAGCAGTCCTCCTGCCTCATCCTCTTGAGTGATGGAGTTATAGGCATGAGGCACCAGACACGATGCACAGAAAAAGACTCTTGATTTAATAATATGTTTCAAACAAATAAAAAGCAAAAAGAATGGAAATACCTCTGTTGACAGAGATTTCTGTCCTGAATGGTTCTCTAGCCGTCCAGTCCCAAAGATATACACAAAGGCTTACATTAATTATAAACTGGTTGGCCGATTAGCTCAGGCTTTCTTATTAACTAATTCTTACATCTTATATTAACCCATGATTCTTGTCTGTGTTAGCCACTTGACTTGGTACCTTTATCAGTGAGGCATTCTCATCTTGCTTCCTCTGCATCTGGGTGGTGACTGCAGACTGAGCCTTTCCTCTTCCCAGAATTCTCCTGTTCTGGTTGCCCTGCCTATATTCCTACCTGGCTACTGGCCAATCAGCATTTTATTAAACCAGCACAAATGACAAATTTTAACAGAGTACAAGACCATTGTTCCACAGCACACCTCTAAGTAAGTAGTTTCGGTTGTTAGTATAGCTTTAGTTTTGCTCAGACAAGGAAGGAAATGTCCTGAATCACAATAAGTTGTCTTCAGGCTTAAGAAATTAATGTCAGGGAAAATAATTTTAGAAGGCGCAATTTAGAAGGGCAGATTAGAAAATTTATTCTTGAAATTGTTGCTAATCTTAAACTTTTGAGATCTTTAAATAAATAAAAATGTCACTGCATTAGAAATCTTCTTAGTGTGAGAAGGCCGAATATGACCATCTGGGTTCCTCTTCCCTACTGGAGTGAAACCCAGTGGAAGCAAGCATGGTCACACCAAGTCCTGTTATTTATCTCACAGTCTGCATTTTTAGGTCTGCCAGGAAACAACTGTTGCACACAGAGGGGGCTGACCCAGAGAGATCAGAGATGGGCATTTCCTTTCCAAGCAGAGACCAAGAAGAGCCTTGAGAAGAAGTCATGGATGGAGTGGCCAGAGAAATGGAGAGTACTGGAAGGTACATTTAAAGGCTTTGTTTTCAGCAGAAAAAAAACCTCTACTATATTATTTCCCTTGAGCCTTCAAGTAAATACAAACACTTTGTACACTGAAAACAAAATTATGTCATCCTAAATCTTGTTTTAAAATTCTTCTTGCATGTTACAAACTGTAACTTAGCATTAAGGTTGGTGGCAGGAGTGAGCACACAGAGGGTTCAAAAGCACTATTAGTAATTGTATTTTAGTATTATTCTTTAATTTTTAAAAGATTTATTTTAAATTATGTGTATTGGAGTGTGTCTTAGTCGGGGTATGTGTACATAAGTTCATGTACCCATGAATGTAGTTGATTATTTTACTCTTTGTTCCTTAGAGGCTTGCCACCCAATTCCCAAATAAATAGACGGAGACTTATTCTTTCTTATGAATGCCCACCCTTAGCTTGTCTTATTTCTAGCTAGCTTTTCTAAAATTAAGTTATTTGGTTTACCTTTTGCCTCTGGGCTTTGCCTTCATTTATTCTATGTTGCTTTCTTTGCTTCTTATTCTGTAACTGGCTGTGTGGCTGAGGGGCTGACCCCTGGCATCCTCTTACCTCTTCTCTCACTTCACCCCCCTCTCTTCTTCTCCTATTTATTCTCTCTGCCTGCCAGCCCTGCTTATCTTTCTTCTGCCTTGCTACAGACTGTCCAGCTCTTTATTAGACCAATAAGGTGTTTTAGGCAGGCAAAGTAACACAGCTACACAGTTAAACAAATGCAACGTAAAAGAATGCAACATCTTTGCATCATTTAACAAATATCCCACAGCATAAAGAAATGTAACCCATCTTAAAATTGTATTCCACAACACATGGAGGCCAAAAGAGGGCATCAGATGAAGTTACAGGAAGTTTTGAGCCACCTGATGTGAGGGCGGGGAACCAAATTCAGCTTTCTGGAAGAGCAGCAAGCCTTCTTAATTGCTAAATTAGAACTAGCCCTCCAGCCCTTATACTTTTATATATGCACAATATAACCTTTCAGCTGTCATTTATAGATATTTTAGCATTAAATGAACATCTAATGTATTCCTGTGGCCCGAGAGCCCCAGTTTTCTGTTAGTGCATATTTAATCTACTGTTTGAAGTTTTTATTATTTATTTATTCACATCTGCAACAGTATTGCCTTCTAACCAGAAAATGCAACATTAAACTTTTATCCCACAACCTTTTGGAATAGAATTTTGTCCTGCAAAAAACGAAAGAATTGCCAGAGGAGATTCGGAAAAAGTAAATCTAGGTGGAACCACTCCTTCAACTCCTGAAATACCTAGACTAACTATAATAAAGGACTGAGGTGGAAACTCACTGAGAGGTTTATGAAAAACATGGTTTTAGAAAGTTTGCCCCAGGGCTGCAGCATCTGCTATCAGATGTATGTTATTTGTAGCAATTAATTTTTAATAGAAGAGAGAGTCAAGGGAGAAATCCTGAAAGTTTCAAAGGGAAACTCCCAAGTACTAGTTTTAATTTAACTTGATATATATCTTTGAGATTGATGAACTCATTGGTAATGCTGTAGCTTTTGAAATTTATTCAGAAGGGGCTTAAAATGGAAATGCTGGCAGACTGTGAGCTTCAGAGGAACAAGTGATGATGCTCAATGCTTTCTGTCTCTCTGCACACACGAGTGTGCGCACACACAGAGACATGCATGCACACACATATGTACATACACAAACATCCACATGTACTCACACATGCAAAATCGCACACACAAATGAATCTGAAGGAAAAGTTAAGATAAAATGTCTGCGTAGCTAATGGGACAATCTGTTTTACGTATCTGCCTTTCTCACATTGTGTTTGATGTTAGCATTTAAATTGCTTAACTGCCTCAGATCTGACCTTGAAACTGATTAAGAGGCCAGTGAGATGTCTAAGTGTATAAAGATGCTTTGTCCTCTAACCTCTCTCTTGCTAGGTCCCTGACCAGGAGATTCCACAAAATGAAATTGGTCTCAACACCTTTGAGAATAAAGGTTCTAACAAAGGGGAAAATCCCAGCTTAAAACACTTGGGATGAAAAGCATGGAAGAAGCGATCTATAAATTTTGAGTAATAAAAGATTGGCAATCCAGATTGGATTAGAATTCAAAAATCTTCTTTACTGTTAGAGCTAAGGAATTTCATCTGTTTCCTTCATGAGAAAGGCTTGTGAGGTCCTATTGTTTGTAATCTGTCACAGATAAATAGGTTTTATATGACAAAGGCATGTAACTTTCTTCCCAAAGAGAACATCAAGCTGTTCTCATGAACCCTCTGGTCACCTCCTCAAAGGCTCCAGCTAAAAATGTTGTCTGCACTTGGCCCAGGCCTCCACCTGACTCTGGCAGCCAGAATCCCTTGTGAAGTCTGCTCTTAGAACCAAGGTTTGTCATGTCCTAAACCTAATAAGAAATTTTAACTCTGGGACTCACCCTTTAAACTGAATGAGGATAAGTGTGTGTGTGTGTGTGTGTTTCTCATATGTTTAATCACTCTTTGAACATCAAGGTTATTTATAGTGGTAGAAAATAGTCCTTTTTTTGAGACAGACTCTCATTATGTAGCCCTGGATGGTCAAGAGCTCACTATATAGACTAGGGCAACCTCAAATTCATAAAGATCCACCTGTCTCCATTTCCCATGGGCCACCACACCTAACCCTTCAAGCTGCTCTGTTCTAATAGTTAGGAAAGAAAATCAAGCTAAATGCCAATGATTGAGAGATGCTCAATGATTTTTCTGCATTAACCTATTTTTTTGCCATTTGCACTGCAGCCCTATCGTCCCTTCACATCCTGGCCCATACTGCCACCTCTGCCCAGATCACCCTGATGACTTCTGTCTGTGTGCCAGAGATACTTTCATCCTTGAAGCTCTGGATTTTTCAGTAATGTCCTGTTCCATTGGCTCTTAATGGTTCTGTGTCACTGAGACTCAATCTGTTTTCTATCATCTATGCATTAGGCTTTCTTGCTGCATCCCATCCCTATCATAACTTTCACAACAGCACGAAGCATGTCATGTATTCATAAGTCCGAATCTTACAATGCTGTCCCGGTACATTGTAGGCCAATCACCATCTCTTCTCTTATTTATTACACATTTAAAACAGAAGATTTCAATTAAGCCTTAGTTATTTGTCCTAGGTATACATGGACAAGAGTCCTTACTCCTAAAGAGGTTTGAGAGGCAAGCAGTTAACTATTATGATGACAACCAAACCAGGAGTTACTTAACACATTGATGTATGACGTTTATTTATATAGTGTTTGTTAGAAAAGTGAAGATTATTGCCAAGAGTAGTGATTCAGGCCTATAACCCTAGTATGGGACACTGAAGCAGGAGGCTACAAAGTGAGGTATTGTCTCAATAAAAATAAAAAAGAGGAGGAGGAATTGGAGGAAGAAGAAGAGGAAATTGTTCTTGGGTCTTACCTCAAACGTAATAAGAATGGCTAGATGTAAGGCTCAGTAAGTGCTGACTTAAACACACACAAAAGTTTGAGGGCCAGTGCATTACATATATGGATGCCAGAACTTCATGGATCTGAGCTAAGGTTCCCTTTATACCATTTGTTTGTTGTATTAGTAAATAATATGTGACTTGAAAAGTAAATTAATCTTAAGAGGCTCTAAGGAGCCTCATAATATTTTATGAGAATAGGATCTCTTCATTTGGTGATTGAGAGATTTGCACAAACTAGACAAAGGGTGTAGAACTGTGCCCATTCCACAAAAGTGCTTGGTAATACTGACCCCCTCTTGTTTTCCTCTCTGTTTTCTGCATTTCTGTGTGACTGCTTCAGCCTGGGGCTTTGAGGAGGTGACTAGAGGAATTGAAACGCACAACTTAGTCCTCTTTCTGGGAAGAGAACTACATACAACTTGTCACATAAAACCTATTTTCATTCAACAGGTCATAAACGACAGGACCTCGCAAGTACTCCTTTCAGTTAAACTCAAATTACCGTTAGCAGTCTCATTGCTTGAAAGCAAGCACTTCATTTGCCCTTTTGATTTCCCCTGTGATTTCCTGAATCCGTGATTATCCCACTATCATAATAATTTTGAATATTATTGGATGAAATATGCCTATGCTAAAATAGTCATATTGTTTGAAAGCAAAGCCTCTTGTAGGATCTTGTCAGATTTTGATATAGTTTATGCTGGAATTTTACTTTATCAGAATAGGCTATCCCTTATTTTATTTATTCTGGAGCCATGTAGTTTCCTGGTAGGGTATTCAGGTTCTTGCTGCTATTTTGTTAGCTTCAGAGGCTGGCCTGCTATATATTCATTCTACTCTTCTTCCATGGAAAAATCCATTATTTTCATAATATTGCCACTGTGGTTGCAAGACTCGTACTCTAAAATTTTGGAAGCTTCTTCCCCTCCTATACCTCAAATATATTACCATGAATCTGACTTCCAGTTTAGACAAAACGTGTTTTTATTCCTTCTGAATTTGTAAGAAAAGGCAAAATAGAGATATCTGGGGAGGATTTTCTAATTGTGCATGGTAAGGTGAGAGGATTTTAGCTGATGAAATGAAGAAAGCTGTCACGGGTTTGAGCCAGGGCTCTTATGCACAGTCCCAGGCAGGACTTCTCTCTCCACAGCCCATTTCTAGGGGCTGTGGATGGTGCTGTGATACCACTTGCTTCTGTAAGTCAGTTTCACTATTAAAGCTGGTAGCATAGGGGGAAAAATCAAGCTTGTGATGAAAGAACCAAAAATATAATGAAACTGCGGAGAATCAATACATTTTGCTTGACCCAATAGTTTCAAAGGGCAATGATTATAAAATATTTTTTAATGAAAGATTGTAGGACTGGAGATATGGCTTACTGGTTAAGAGCACTTCCTGCTCTTCCAGAGGACCGAAATTCGGTTCCTAGTACCCCTGTCCGGTGACTCACAACCACCTGCACCTCAGCTTCAGGGAACCAGACACCCTCTCTGCCCTCCTTGAATGCCTGCACTCAGACACAAGGCGCCTGTGTAGACACGACGGGGGGGCAAGGATTTTAAAACCCCTTCAGAGTTCAAATATTTATTTTATGCTCTCATACATTTGAATTAAAAATCCGTTTCCATACAACCTTAGTCCACTGTTACCTCCTGAAGATTCTGGATAAGTAAACATCTGCCACATGTTAAACAACTATTCCTTGCTATTGGGAATCTGCTATAGGTCCTTCCAGCCATTCCAACTCTCTCTCTCTCTCTCTCTTTTTGGATGAGGAATAATGTTTCTGTTTTGACTGTACAACAGTGTAAAAGTTAGTGTTCAGCTAGTAAGTGAGTCTGTGCGATGCCGAATGTGAGCACCCCTACCTCTGGATGCACACATGGATTCCTGTAATTTCTTAGTTCCAGATATAAATTCTGCCCCTCTTAGAATGCTGTTCCAGTAGAGGGCTCTAGTTGGCTTTAACATATTATGGAGTAAAAATCACTGGGAAGTTTTTGTTTTTGTTTGAGATAAACTTTCAATGTGACATTTCAAGTATAGTCCCCCTATCCCCAGTGTAATTATTTAAGCTTGGATATGGCTAACAATTCTTCTGTCTGTCTGTCCTGAAGTCTGGCTATCTTATGGAACTACCTTTCCTTAGCAACATAAACCTATTAAAATATTATCTTTTGGCACGCATTTGCTTGTATGTATCATAAGCACATGTGCATTGTGTGCACGTGAGCGTGCGGGAACGTATGTGTCATATGTGTACGGAAGTCTGAGGTAAAAACATCTGTGTCTCCCACTCTCAGTCTCCACCTTACCGTGTGAGATGGTTTCTCACTGAGCTTGCTGTTCACCTGCTAGCTAGCCTGGGTGGCCAGTGAACTCTGATCCTCTGCCTCTACCCCACCCTCACTGATAGCATTGCCGACAGCCTATTGCTGTCCCATAAACACCTGCTTGATAAAGAGATCCATGAATGTAAATTATTTTGAGGGGTGGGGTCTTCTTTAAAGGACCTCACCTCTAAAGGAAATACACTGCTTGTACTTTCAGACCGATAGTTTCAGCTTTGTTTACAAGTCCAGTCTTTTTCCTACAGTGTATGAAAATATCACCTCTATCATTCATTGAATCTGCATCTTCATAGTGATCAAGGCAGAGTACTGTGTGTGAATTTCACCACCCTTTGTCCTGAAACTTTTGGGAAAGAGTAAGTGGGGGAGGAACGGGAAAGAAAGGAAAGGGGGAAATATTGAAACCTGCACGGCACCCAAAGCCAGTCTGAACTGGTTGGAATCCTAGCAGTATTGCAATCTTAGAGGACTTAACTTCTTCCTGACTTAATTCCCTTCTTTATATGAAGGAGATAAAAGACAATGCCTATTTGATAGGATTTACTAAGAGAACAAGTGGAATGTCCATCCACCTAGGACAGTGCTGATGCCCTTCCCCTCTGTGCTTGTGTCTAACTTTATATGCTCACTGTGATCTGCATTTTCATAGTCTATTCTGTGGAAATAAAGTCTACTATCAATGTACTGATGTGCGCATGCACTTTGTCGAAAGGGAAGCTCCCACGAGGGGAAGGCAGAAAAAGGGTCTACAAGAGTGCAAGTATTTTTCTGCTTTTCTGTCACTGTGACATCATTTCCACATGGAAAGTTAAGATTGAAGGAGACGAAGATGGAACAAAGTCCAGTCCTGGAGAAAATGATACAGTTTGAGAAAAGTGTCAATGATTTGAATTGATCGGCTTTAACCTTCATACTTCCTTCGAGGTGGACTCCTGTTCAGCAAGTGGAAAGACCCTCAGCTAAGGTTGCAAAGAGTACAGTAGAAAACGGTCGAGAAATGTTGGCCCACACTGCAGTCCTTCACCCAACAGGTATACCACATGCGTGTAGGTGTTGAAAGCACGGCAGCCAGCCAAAGGACAGGATGCCAGTTCTCGCCAAATTTGCAGACAGCAATTAGAAAAACAATATGAGAATATTTAGTGCTTTAATTGCTGGCAAATTCATAAGGTGGACTTTTCAGCACGAAAGGATTCTGGGAAGAGAGGAACTTGCCTTTGAAATTGTCACAGATGTTAGAGGTGTTTGGTGAGGGACAGCATGCCCTTGCATGACTGCATGGTGCAGATCAAGACTTGTAACTGCATCAAGGTCAGGGCCTAGTTGGAAAGGTGACTTACAGGAGAAGAAATAGAAATAGTAAGGGGGTTGGACAGGAAATGGAGTAAAGAGACAGAAGTCGGTCCACTTAAGTAGGCTACTGAGACCACAAGCTAGTTAGAAAGAAAGCAAGCGGACATGGGAGAGGAATGAAAGACTAGCCAAGTTCAGGAGGATCCCAGGTGTGGGGAAAGAGAATAAAGAAAACGTCTGGGGATAGAGTCAAGCAAGAGACTGACATAAAATGCTAACCAGACCAGTACAGGGACAGAGAGGAATGACCCTAAATCACCTACAACTAGGAAGTGCATGCGTCTTGGAGGTGGCCAGGAGGTGACTTGAATGCCCAGGGTGCAGCTGGCCCAGCTGACCCTGTTAGGTTGGCGACCAGGGAAGCCAGGCCGCGCTGGGGTTGGGGAAGGTTGTGGGGCAGAGGGGGAGGTGTGCTCCGTGTTTAGTGATGTCATTGCAAGTCAGTGCGCGGTGAAATTTAACACCAGCCGGATTTACTAGGCTCCTCTTCTTCCAGGCAAAGCAGTCGGCAGTCAACTCCGAGCGCCGACAGTTGCCACCAGCCCCCTCGCACCAACTTGATTTCCCAAGTGGGTGTGTGTGCTTGTTTGACAAATGTTTGGGCGCAGGCTGCTCCCGGGGACTTCCTCCCCTACTCCTTCATCTACTTTTTCCCACCCCCACCCTCTACCCCGCCTTTNTCCTCCCAGGCCCAAAGCAGAGCTCTCCACTGGAGTCACTGAGTCTCCTTTGAACCGCAAGTGAACTCCAGGGCTGCACTCCCAACCCAGCTTCGCTGTTGCTGCTGCCCCTGCTGCCTCAGAGTGAAGTCTTGCTCACCTCTGTCCCTCCCAGGGGAGCACGACCCTGGCTACAGCTAGGCACGGAGCATCCTAGCCCTCTTCCCCGCCGAGTGCTGCTTCCTACCCCTACACCGCTTCACCCTCCTA
>LOJH01062630.1:0-10835 GCA_001685095.1 Ellobius talpinus
TATATATATGTGTGTGTGTGTGTGTGTGTGTGTGTGTGTGTGTGTGTGTATACACATACACACACACACACACACATATATCCCACTGATTCCAATTGGTGCTGCCTATGTATGTATGGGTAAAGGGTCATCTGCTGAAGTGTGAGAAGCCTACCAGAGGCCACAACTCTGAAGAAAACTGACTGTCCCTTTCCAGGTTGCCACCAGCTGACAACATGGCTGCTTTGAGTTCATGGCTGCACTAGTGTGTCATTTCTAGAAGACACTGTTTCTCATCAATCTTCCTCATACAATCCTCTACCCTTCTTTCACAATGTTCCTGAGCGCTGGAAGAGGCTATGTTTTAGGGCTGGGCTCTTAGTTGTGACTTACTCTCTGCATTTTGACCAGTCATGAGTCTCTGAGTTGACCACCATCCACCGCAGGAAGAAGCCCCCCTTCGAAGGTCTGATGGCTGCAGTAACCTGTGGATATAAGCATAAGACTGTAGAAGGCAGTTTGGTGTGGTGTGTTTTTTGTTTGTTTGTTTGTTTTGTTTTTTTAGCAAAACAATAGTAATGCATTGTCCCCTAGGGTCCATGAGCTCCCTGACCAGAGATTCTTTTCAGTACTAGGCATGAGTTCCCCATTAAGCAGGCTTTAAATCCAACAGAGTACTATTAGTTAACCCAATAGCATGCATTTTACACCAGTTAACACATCTCTCCAGGCTGCTCCTTATTGCAGCTTCCTGGACTCTGGCAGGGTGAGACTCTTGTTGACGGTTCTCCTCAGCTTAACTCTCCAGGTTACAATTCTCTGAAGTGTGTGTTGTCTTCAGCAGTAGAGTCTCATATCAGGGCCTAGCCACCTTGTTTCTTTAGACATCTTCTTCCATTGAATCTGGAGATCATTGATGAGGCTAAGTTCGTTGGCCAATGAGCATTAGAGCCTCATTTGTCTCCATCTCTTCAGCATTAAGATTTTACTGGCTGCACCAGGCTTTCTGAGGAATCAGGATCCAAACCCAAGTCCTCATCTTGTATGGCAAGCATCTTACCAACAAAGCCATGTGTCTAGCTCCCCAATGTCCCTTCTCCTAAGTCTTGTTTAGTTTCCCTGTGATTGCATCCATCTTGGCCCAGACTATTCAGTATAAAGGAAATCTAACCACGGATGTGATTCACAGCCCAGACACCCACAGCCTTTCAGCAATATGACTTCATGAAGCCATGTCTGTGTGAAAGTGTCTTTGAGGCTGGAGGTTCTTTAGGTAATACCAAAAAATCATCTGCAGTGTTGGCTTGCTCTACCTTCTGGATGTATCTCTGTGTTCAAAGTTCCTGAGTGAGTGGAGGTATTTTCTCATTTCCAACATGAGATATTTATATTGGTTAGAAAGCCTATGCACTTAGAAATATGTTTTGACATCAGTTAATTATTTCATTGACTAGAAATCTTTTATCAGGTAGAATGTGCTTAAAATTGAATGCCAGAGTTTATCTAGTTTATCTACCCTGTGTTCTTGATTATTTTTTAATTGTAGACTAAAAAAATGTTACTTTGATAATACAACCTAAAGGTTTTTGGGGGACCTCCATAGTCAATGTTTCATTCATTGTCTTAGTTTTTATCATATGATCATTTGAAAATGTCCTGCTATTTGCTTCCAATTTAAATGTAGTTTTTTATTGGTGCTTAAAGTAATATACAATTTTTAAAAAGTCTCCTATTTGTTTATGAGTTTAGTGTCTGTGTTAGGAAAAACAAACAAACAAAAACTCAGGTTATGACATTCTAGTTCGTGTGTTTGAGATATAATTATCCAAAAAGTGTTCTCCCCTCTCCCAAATAACAAAAAGCTTTGTGAGGGAGATTTTGTCACATTCTGCACAGTGAGGTGATGGGAGAGCTCACTCCACACATGATAGCATCCATCTACAGTGCTGTAAAGAGGTTCCATTATAAAGACTTAGTCTGAAATCCTAACTCTTCTCTCAGTATGTGCTTGTAGATGATGTCAGTTACTTTTTGGGTTTGTTTCCAGTTTTCATCTGTTCCCATTCTTGGATATTATTTTTCATTTCCAATTAAATTGTTAAACTCAAGTTACATGGAAAATGTTACCATGGGAAAACTTAAATTTATTTACACCACATCTAGTTCTGGCAATAACAGTGATATATAATGTGGTGTCTCAAGGCTTCTCATGTCATAACTTAAACAGCCTTGACACTCACTGGCATTGAGCAACCTACTCCAAATAATCCATTTTACAGTTTTGCGTTTTCCTACTATCATAGAGCTAATCAGGTCATAGTAATTACTCCAGCTTAATTCACAAGAACTCTAAAAGGTTGTATCATATAATAATCTACCATGGAATGTGTCTCTGATAAGGAACCAGCCATGAGAAAACCCATTCAAGCCGGAATAGAATCCTACAGCCCCACCTCCTAAAGCAACCAATCTTTGCTAGATTGTAGTCATTTCCAGAAGCTTTATGTCCCCAAGGACAGGAGGTGAAACTGTGCAGCTGAACCAGCCATGGGCCTTTCCTTTGTTTTGGTTATTGTACAGGGAAGCGGCCGTAACAAATTGAACAGGTGTTCCTGGAAAAATAATTCTGGAAAGTATCCAGGGATTGAGGGGATGGGGCTACAATTTAATTAATGGTCCGGTGACATGCATGCTACTCCAGACAGTGTGTCTCTGCTAGCTTGTACCATATTGTAAAATTTGTGAGATTTGCTTGAATTTCATTGAATGTCATTTTGTTCTAAATGATGTAGTAAAATAATTCAATCTGAAGGTTCTCTTTAAAAAAAATTTCTATAAGACAGCTTGAGTTTGAATATCGTTTCACTCTCTAAGAGGTCCATTAAAGCAAGGGTTCATCCCTTTTACCAGTGAAGAAAATAAAACACTTGTAGTAGCAGAGGCACCAACTCAGAATTCGGTAGGATAGACCTTATGTAGTAGTTTTGAAACAAGATCTAAAATTATGAAGCTGTGAGTTCATTAATTTTATGGGCATTGTATAAGAACACAAAAAGTTAATTTATGGGTTTCAGGTAGCATCTGAGGTGTTTGGGCCTTTGAGTTGTGGTCCTTTGCCACAGGACATGTAGTCTGAGGAACTAGGTAGAAATCACCTCAGATTCATTTAATTAAGATTTGCTACCTGGCCTCTGACAGTTCCCCAAATGGTTCACATGCAATTTAAAACAGAGAGGTGTTGGCTTGGTTCGTTGTAAAGTTAATTTTAGTTAGTGGGATGGTATGGCTGCCAAGAAAGAGTGAATGAGTTACTAATCTCACAGGGTCTTGAGGGAGGTGACAGTCACGCTTTCATTCAGCTCTGAAACGGGACACGGTTAACTAAACGTGAAGTACGCACATCCCAGCCACAGCAGGGCGATTTGTGCAGCAGCTCCCTCTGATTTCATAGGAGAAATAGTTGAAGAACCTGGCACTGTCTGCCCCGGAGAAGACAACAAGCAAACCCTGCTAAGTGAGTCCAAAGGGCTGCTCCTTGGGGGAGTGCTGGGAAGACATCCGGAAAGCTAGGACTGGGAGGCAGATGTGTCTTGCTGAATGTGAAGATGGACTCAGAAGCAGATACATGTGTGCTGAAATGAGCTTTCCTCTGGTCCAAGTTGACAGCCATGTCCTTGGAGGTCTTCAAGTGGAAACCAAGAAACTCTTGACCACCAAAGCCCCTGCTGAGTGCTCCCCAAACACCTGTGGTATTGGCGATACGTCACCATCTTATTATTTCCTCAAATTTAAAATGTATTTTTTGTTCCATCTGGGAAGTGCTTGTCCAAACCCAGCACAGTATCACCGAAAATGTTTTTGATATGAATAAAGGAAAGGGAGACTAAGAAGTGGAATTGAAACCATATATTTATTAGTCTGTACAGATAGATTTTTACCAACTGTCTTAGGCAGTCTTGTAGGCATTAGGAAGGTGTGGGTGAATAAAACGGATTACTGTTCCAGCTTTGAGCCTAAGAAGTTCCAAGAACTGCTAAGCAGGTCAGACAGAAAAAGAATGAAGACCTGGCTGGCTGTCTCTTGAAGAACTTAGCATCTTTAAAATCTCCCCAAGACCAGTCAGACCAACGTGAAGATTAAGAAGTCGAAAGGAAATAAAGACCTCGCTACTTTCTCTTAAAATTACCTCAGGTCTGAAGTTAGATTGCTTTAGGTGTGATAAAGCTGGTGGAAAGCTTTGACAAATTACTAAAACTCTGGAGACTGCATGATCCCTAATAGGAACAATATGAGATGGGGCAAAGAATCCAGCTGGATTCCCGGACTTGTCAGTATTTTATTTTGTGATTACTTTGGATTATAGCAAGATTTTACTACTAAAATTGCTGCATTCCGTATCAGAACTATTTTTTTGATCTAGAACGATATATTTTTACCCGAAATATATTGTTTTACCTGAGTCACCACGTTCTCTGACCTCGTTCCATCCGGGCTCCAGCCTTTCTTTCTCATTGTCATGCATGTTTATTTTATAATACAACTCAGATGAGAAAAAAACAGATTCATTTTATAGAAAATTGCTTTTCCCAATCTTTTCTGGAATCTCTTTTGTCTGTTACCCAGGCAATATCTAAATTATTACTTTTCCCTCCAAAGCTTTTACCAGTTTGCCAACACAAGATGACTAAATCTCTTTTCCATTATCTGGTTTTTCATTAGGAGGGGAACTCCCCAAATTTATTTCTCTCAACCTTTTTCTCACTACTAATCCCCATGTATCTCAAGTGTATTTATAATAAATATCTTCATTATGAGTAAGGACATTCAGTTTTCTGTATTGCCTCAATTTCTAATGAAAGCTATGCCAAATGACCAAGCGCCCGTCCCCCACAGGAAAGCCTTCCTGTGGAATGTGGAATATCTTCTAATTGCCCTCAATGAATCAGCTTCATGCTTGGTCTTATCTCTGGCACCTTCCCCCGGCTTTCTGCTGATAGCCACTAACGCGCAGGCCACGCATGAAGGGATAAAGACGGTATGACTCTCACAAAACCAGCCTGAGAGTGAAGTTTGAGAGCTGTTTCCATCCTTTGCTTTCATGGTTCTGACATGATTTATCTTAACCAATTTGCCTTCAGACATGGTTTGCTATCTTTACTTCAAACATATAACTCTGGATCCTACTGGGACCTTGTACTCCTTCAATTGTTTCCTCTGCCTTTACACACAGGTCCTGTGTCAGAACATCTTGTACTAATCAGCCGTCGGTGGTAACTTTAAGCAAGCAACATGAGCACTTTCTCTGGCCATCTGTAAAATGAAGTAGGAACTACAAAGCAACTGACACATCCCTTATAAAAGCACGGGCAGCCACCCTGGCCTGGCTCACAGCTGTGGTGAACAGCATGCTTGTGTCTGTCTCCTGACGTATGTCTTCTTTTCTGTCCTTTTGCCCCCACCTTCTCTGCCACCCCCAATATCTTCCCTTCACCCACACCCTCAGGCCTGACCCTGCCCTGCACACCTGCTCCAGCGCCATAGAGTTAGTGTGCTCTAATACACCATCTACATGGAAGAAAATGGAAACTGGAATTGCCAACTGTGAACTCATTCTTTGCAGTGGGGGGAAGAAGTTGAGCCCACAGCAAGGAGGCTATTTTCTTTGTGAAAGCAGAAGAATGGTTGGGGGTTAGGGAAATAACATTTAAGAAACAAGAATTTCTAGCAGACATATGTTTGATATTTGAGTGGTGTTGCTGCTGGGCCTTTTACATTTTCACACGAGACATTAAGAAATCCAAACACTGGTAGTGGGAAATATTAGTGGGTTTCCATTTTGCTTTTTAATTACCTTATATTTATTTACTGTGTGTGGTGTAGGGAGAGTGGCTCGTGGTCATGGCATATGCACCATGGCATGAATGAGGAGGCCAGTGAAGTGATTTCTCTACTTCTACCTTGTAGGTCCTCTGGATCCTGGAGGTGTTCTAACTTAGCAGCAGGAACCTTACTAGCTGAGCCAACTTGCCAGCCCTGGTTTTGTTTTATGTTTCACGCAAAGGAGGCCACAGAGACCAAAAGTTATGAAAAAAAGAAATAAACATAAGAGATCATTGGTCATGGGAGGAATGAGAAAGGACCTACTACTGGCACTCTGGAGAGAAGACACAAGTAGACAGGACACCTAAGAGAATGACAATGAGTTAGTAGAACAACTTAGCCCTGTCTTGTACTAACCCACTGAAATCATACATTTATTTAATGTAAATTTTACAGAACTGGGTAACTTCCAGCAATGAAGACTCTAATAAGGAATGATATGCATTTTATACTGTTTGATCAAAGGGAGATAGTCATAGGGAAGAATAACCAAAAGGCCAAAGGCATTTTAATTGATGGTAATAGATTACCATCTATTTCATGTCTAGGTTCTCCTGTGTCCCTGTGTCATCAGAGATGAATGTATCCCTTTCTTTTAGGGACACGGTGGACATCTCTTATGTCCTACCACAGTAGAAGAGCAGCAATAATTTCCTTTGTCTTATTTCAGGGGGTCAGAGGTCAGAGAGACCTTTCTGCTTCTGCCATTTTCTCAGGTTCCAAGTTGTCATATTTTGGAGTGCATTATCTCAGATTCTATCAATTGAATATTTACATACGTAGCTAGAACCCTATTTACTTCTATGTACCAAATGTTATGTCCCAGTCTTCCTCCCTCCTCTTCCCTCCCTCCTTCCCTTCCTCTCTTCTTGGGAGCTTCAAGAACTTTAACCAGGAAAGCCCCTGAGCACAACAAAAAATGGGCTGAACTGAAAGCAGGGGATCAGTGAAGTTACAGGATCCCTAGCCCCAGCATACTGCCTCCTGCAGAGAAATTCTTCTCTACAGAAGATGAGCAATCAAAGAGAAGTGAACAACACACACTGACAATGGGAGCTGGCCCCATAGTGTACATGGTTCCCACCCAGTTAGATTACAATGAAGCTCATTAGTCAACACGACCCACCCATGTGCAGAACATGTCTAATAAGCCTTGTAGTGACTCGTTTATATAAGAAAGAGTAATTATAGATAAATAGATATTTGAGGAAATCTCACATGAAAGAAAAGAAAATGAAAAACAAATACATTAATTAAGAAAAGGAAATCTAGGGAAGTAGCTCAGTTACAGTGTGCCTAGTACACTCTAGGTTCAATGCGTAGTACTGTAAAATAATAATAGTAATAATTATAGTGTTATCAGACAGAAATTATATTTATGTTTCAAAATGTTATCTTTGAAACAAGACCTATATTCTATTACAAAAAACATCGTAGATCAATAAAAAGAATTCAGTAGGATTAAAAATTGAGTTTTGAAAACAAGAGAAAAGGGAAAAATAAGAACAATGGTAATAAAATGTCAAGGTCATTAGGAGATATTCCCAAGGCATCCAACCTCTGGTAGGTAATTGGTTTCAAAGAGAACAGAAAAGGAATAAAATAGAATGCCCAGCATAATAGCAGCAAGAATGAAGGAAAGATTTCTGAAATTTATTTAACAGAAAAAAAATATGGGTCACACATTAAAAGACTCAAGAATAAACATACATAGTGCTGGATTTCTCAAGTAGTATGGGGAACTAGAAGCCAGCAGTGAAGTGGCTTCCAACTCTGTGAAAACTGTTTTTACCTTAGAATGATTTGAGACCAAATACCAATGACATGGGAAGGTTGTCTAGA
This sequence comes from Ellobius talpinus, assembly GCA_001685095.1. Taxonomy (NCBI): domain Eukaryota; kingdom Metazoa; phylum Chordata; class Mammalia; order Rodentia; family Cricetidae; genus Ellobius; species Ellobius talpinus. The sequence goes on from LOJH01062630.1 coordinate 7,702, forward strand.
CACAAAGAATCACAAATATTCTCACACATACAGGAGCAGGAAGGGATGAGAGTAGAAAGTGCCAGAACCAGCAGTGTCCACTAAAGGGCAGGGCATGCAAAGTGAGTGTCTCACTGTGTCCACCCCATTGGAGGAAATAGAGGCCTGCCAGCTGAAGACCAGAGTAGACAAGCAAGCCTCCTGAGGAACATCACACACAGGGACAGAACACTGGGACGGAAGGGGCCAGGATAATGTGGGACCGACAGGCATTTGGATGGAGTGGCAATGGCTGAAAGTGACCAGAAAGAATGAGGGTCTACCGATTAAAAAAAAAAAAAAGCAAACTTTGTGTGTTAGGGTTTCCATCACTGTGATGAAACACCATGACCAAAGGCATCTTGGAGAAGGGTTTATTTCACTTATAGGTTGCAGTCCATCATCCCGGGAAGTCAGGCAGGAACCCAGAGCAGAAACTGGTTGATGCAGAGTCAAGGAGAAACACTACTTATTGGCTTCTCCCCAATAGTTTTATCAGCCTGCCTTTTTATAGAACCCAGAACCACCACCACACCCATATAAATCATCAATCAAGAAAATGTCTTACAGGCTTGCCCACAGATGATTCTGGTAGGGGCATTTTCTCAATTAAGGTTGCCTATTCCCAAATGACTCTAGTTTATGTCAAGTCGATATAAAAACTAGCCAGTGCACTTTAAGAAGAGCCAACTATTCATTCCAGGACAGAAAAATGCACAGAAAAGATTACAAGCACTAACCCACATCTAGGTTGTGCAGTGAGCAGTGTTCACCAGGTGAAACATAGCATTATATTCAATAGCAACTTAAGAAAAACCATTGAAGAACTATCAGGCTAGCCAATAGACAAGGGTAGGGCATTCCCCCCTCCCTCCCTCCCTCTCTGTTGTAGTCAGACACTAATGGTTAAAATGTATTACCAAATGTTTTGATTACAAGGAGTGTAATCACATTCTTTGGAGTGGTAGGTATTTCCTCAGGGAGCAAGCCTTAGAATAGAATGGAGACAAACCACCTTTAGAACATTGTAACTTTTAAATTATGAGTTAATTGTTAATATTGTCTTACATCTTATATTAAAAACTTAAATACAGATCATGGGTTTTTATAGGAAAGCAGATGCCTATGCTCTTCGGAGATCCGGCCCATCTGATGATGTGCCTAGGCCCAGTTAGCCAAGGTGTGTTCCCTCTGCCTTCCAGGCTCTACTGTGCCACCTCACCTCCCTGCAAAAGGCATTGTGAATAATTAGTCATTTTACTTGTTAAGAGGGGGTAAGCCTTTGTTCCTCCCTTTCTCAAGAGCAGAACAAATAAAAGAACACAATGACTTTGCCCCCTGCTCTTCTAAACTACCTTATCATCTGCTGGGATGTTTGCATTCCCACCTGACCTCCTGAGAATACACTGCAAGCTTGCAGTCTCTGTTTGGAATGCAAGTCAGCTTTCCTGTGATGTGTTTCTGTAGGAGGTTTTATAAGTGACCATGAGGCAGCTACTTCTTCTCCAGGTGACTGTCCCTAAGCATGTCCCCTTATTCTCATGGTCTTCTCCACATTTTCTGTCTGCCGGCACCATGAGGACTGTCTGCTGAGTAATTCGCCTTCACCCACTTCAGCTCACACACCCTGGCCTGCTTCCATGTAAATAAACCATTACCCTGGTGGCTAATGCTCTGCCAGTGGCCTGCTGTGACTCCTGTGTATTTTTCTACTGTGGTCGAACACAGTGAATGCATTTCCATCTTGTATTTATGTGTGTGGGCTTTCTTCCTTAAACACATTTTCTCCCGCTCATTTCCATTAAATTTCATAATCCTTATTCAAAAACAGTTCCCCCAATGGGTCAAAGTAGGTTTTAACTTTTCTGCTTCTGGCAAAGGTGATGGTTACCTGTCAGGCCTATTATAATTATCACACTTTACAATGATGCTATTCTGTGCTTCAAAATATTGGCTGGAATAAGAAATTCTATAGACTCCAGGATGACTCTCCAGTAAGTGCCATAAGATTAACAGTGAGCTATTGAAAATGACAGTTTAAAACACATACAAGCCTCAAGTAAAATAACTACTTAAAGGTAAGTAGTTGTTGGCATGAATTAAGTATAATATGTAAATTATTAAGCAAACAAGTTTGAATCAACCTGTACAAGAGCAGGCCAGGGGAACTGCTGCTGCTTGTTACAGTGCAACATCCAAACTCCCATCATCTGAAAGAAGACACAATATAATTTTGAGAGGACCAGAGTCAAGAAGGAAAGTAGATCAGGGATAACCCTGAGCTGTTTTCCTTGGACCTCCCCATACAAGCAGCATGGAAGTAGTACCTTGATTGAGTCAGCTTTGTCAGATGCACCCTAATCTAAGAGGCAATCTGAATGCTTTCTGTTTCCCTTACTATCCTGGCAAACATACTACTATTTATTTGTCACTGCCTCCTTCTATAAAATGATACCAGCTATCCAGCCTGGTCCCCAGTGCTTGGGTGATTTTCTTTCTTTTTAAAGTAAAGGTAGGCTCCAAAGGTGTTAAAGGGAGATGGAACATCAGGATTTGCCAGTTGCCTCCCCCTGGGAAGCAGAAACCGAGACAAAGAAGAAAAGTGAGAGATCTGCTGGGGGTTGAGGATTAGCCTGGGAGAGACTTCTAATACAACGCAAATCTGCAAAGTCTTGCCTGGTGAGAAGCTCCAGCACAAATCTGTAGGCTAAAGGAGTCTATGCTGAGCAGAAATAACACCACCAGACACTGACCAGAGGCTCCCTCTGAAGGGAGCAACCTAATGTCAACAGCTGGAGAGGATGCTGAAGGCACTAATAACTGGAATTGGTCATGTCTGCACTCTTCAAAATTGAATTGCAAACCATTCCATGCAGGAAAAATCCTGACCAAGGAGTAGAGATGGTTTAGCCACCCTGTTCTTCCTATCTACATGGAAACAGTCACTCTAGTGTGGCAGTCCTGAAGGTGAAGTGCTCAATACCTCAGACAGCTCCCAAGTGTAGAAGGAAGGAAACCATGATGTGGAAGACAGGGACAGGTAGACTAGAAATGGTGACCCTGCTAATTTTTTTTAATATTTATTTATTTATTATGTATACAATATTCTGTCTGTG
>LOJH01062634.1:429-10834 GCA_001685095.1 Ellobius talpinus
CTTCAGGGAAGAGAAAGAGCGATTTCAACTTGGCTCTGTGTAATGGAACAAAGAAGCCTTTTATCAATATGGATTCTTTTATTGGTTCAATTTCTCAAATATTCTAATTATTTCTACAGAAAAAAATAAACACTATACACCTATTCAAATTACCTACTGAAATAGAAGACAACATGAAAAGGATCCGGAGATTAAAGGGCAAAAAATTCTTACCGTGGGTGAAATAACATTTTGATAGCTTTTTAGATTGGGTTAACATTTTGGCATTCACTTGGGAGGAGAGATCATTAAAATAGATTGATTCATTGATTGTTTAATCAGAGCATTGACAAATTGTATTACAGGAACTGGGAAGATGGCTTGGTTTCTAGAATGCTTTCTAAGCATGAGAATCTGAGTACAAATCCCCAGTAGCAACATAAAATGCAAGACATTTCTATGCACATTCGTAATCCCACACTGGAAAGTAGAGACAGTCACATCCCTAGCATTTGCTGGGCACCCAGACTAACTGAACTCAGTGAGCTTAAGAATCAGTGAGAGACACTGTATGAAAATATAAGGTGTATATTGGTTGAGGAAGATTCCTAGTATCAACTTTTGGCCTTCATACATATTCACAAAAAGATGTATATATTACTACATGCATAAATCCACACACATGCATAATACACACACACATGCACACACACGCACACACACACTAAATTGTTTTAGTTCAACCATTTTTTTCTTACTCTTAGTTCTCTGGTTCTGCTTGTGTTCCTTACAGGCTCAAGCAGAGTAAATAAGAAGTGATATTTTCTGATTTCTGTGCAGTGTGAGAAAGTCCTTTGTGACTAAGAACACACACTTAAAGAAGTTCACCACAATGGAATCATGTTCCATTCTGATGTCCTGAACAATTTTATTTGCATGCAATCTGTGGGGACCTTGAAACAAAAACTAAATCACTAAAGATAATTGGTGAGTGAGAGAAGCCATTAGAAAGTAAAGCTTACAAGCAGGGCCTACAAATGAATTCCATTTGTTTCTAAACCAAGGTCAAGTTTTTATGTTTGGAAATTGATTTTAAAGGTGGTTGTGAGATATAGGCATGTAAACCCCCTAAGCTTGCATTCTCTCACTCTATTGATTTTTGCAGGAATATCTTACAGCCATAGGGCAGACATTCATGTTTTATAATGTCTTTTGTCATAGCTTATGATTGTGCACTTTGTATAGCAGTAACCACAATAATGATAATAAAGTAGCTAACTGTGTGCTGAACCCTGCATGTATAATAACTCATTTCATTTGCTCAATCTTCTAAGGCATGTACTCTTATCAACTCTAGTAAGGAGGCAATTTCCTTAAGGTTTGGAAAACAAGTCAGCTAGTTCCTGGGAAGTGAGCAGTTCAGGAAAAGGAATACTCCGGGTAAAACAAAGGAGAAGCTGTATAAAACGGGTGGCAGTGTTCCTGGGGAAACAAAAAGCAAAAGCTTCAGCTTCAAGCCCTAATCAGAGTGCTTCCCCTGCAACTGCTAAATAGTTGTGGCTCAGATATGAAGAGGGTTCCTGGAGCCAAAGGGTGTGGAGATAAAGCAGGTGTTTAGAATTTCTAACATGCCAAGGAGACTTAAACTCAAATAAAAGATATTTGTGTTAAATGGTAGACAGGACAGTCTTAAGAAAGGGCAAAATGAAATGTCTTGTGACTACACCAGATAAAGCCTGTTACAGTGGAGGCCATTGTATTCCCCATGCACTTCATCACTTCCAGAAGTAACAGGGTTCTTCTATTTATGGATTAAGGGTAAAACTATATTATCATTGACTCAGATAGGAAATAATTTGGTATCTGAAATTTGTGAGGAATTTAATATCAATATAGAAAATGTACCTTATCGGAGACAATTTGAAGACATTCTTTGGACAACTGTCATTAAGTTCATGTGTACTTCTCTCGTGAATTCCCATTTAGCCACAGTCATGAAAGAGTCTGGGCATCCAGACCAGCATGGGGGGGATCACTCCAGAGTTCTTGTAAACTGCAGTGTCAGGTAACTTTGTTTCCCTCTGTGAGTCTGTTCCTGCCTATCTACTTTTCCCTACATTTTCTATGCTTAAAAAGCATATTTGTTCCCAGGAGAAATTAAGAGTTTTACAAATAAGCAGGAATGGAGTTCATTATTGTTAGCCACAGTCTATAAGAACCACAGAAGGAGGTCTTGAAAGACAAAATGGGGAGAAAAGGTGAAAAGAAAAAATACAAATAGGAGGAAGTTGCACAAAACTTTAAAATAAAGGTGGACCTACAGACAGATGTAGTAACTGGTGGTACAATAATGTTAATGAATAAAATTTAAATACCAACAACATAAAAAGTAAATCAAGATAAAAAACTGACACTGATATGGGGTAGTGTTTTGCATGAGACTGCAGTTCCATTAGTGTTGAAAGAGAGTGCTTTATCTTTAAAAGACTGTATGTTGTTGCAATGGTAATTTCTATGCTTTTTTTTTAACACACAGTGAATTTTCCTAAAGCAAAGGAGACAGAAGTCAATAGTTACTGCTGAGAATATGAAGGAACATAACACAAAAGAAAGCAAGAGTAAACAGAGGGATTATAAGAGCATCAAGATACACAAACAAATATTGGCAAAAGTCTGTTCTTCCCTGTCAATAATGACTGAAGTACAAATGGACTTAAATGTACAATCAAAAGTCAGAGTACATAACTTTTAAATAGAATACAGCAGTATGTTATTAAAGAGGTAAATTGGGGACAATGAGAAGGCTCAAAAAATGAGGACACTTGCCATGAAGCCTGATGACCTGAGTTCAGTCCCCGGGATCCAAACAGTGAAAGGAGATAGCAAACTCCTGCAAGTTGTCCTCTGACCTCCCAACAGGCTCTTGGCATGTGTACACCCACACAGATACACACACAAAATAAATAAAAAGATGTCTAGAGTGAAATATTGTATACCTAGAAATAATCATAGGATGAATGCTAAGAATAGAAGATAGCCCATGCATGTTGAAAAGAGGAATAACCCACTATTTCCAGAAAGAGGCTTTAAATAAAAAGAGCCAAAGGAGGACATCATGTGACATCTCCTAAACAAATTTAGCCACTGCAATGTTTTGTTTGCCAAACCTCTAAGTTCTCAAATACATGAAAGAAAGCAAATATTGGTACAATTGAAGGTAGAAATAAGTAGGAACACAGAGACTTCAAACAATGAGCAGAACAACAGAAAACATAGTAAGAAAGGTGGACGGACTATAGGGATTTGATGATGCTAAGGGATGCTGATCTAATGGGCATACTCAGAAAACTCAAGGAAGCAGAAGCTGTCTATATGTTATTCCACAGTAATCAAAGTAACCTGCAGAATCAATGCAATCTTAACCAAACTTTCAAAGTCATCTTTTTTTTAAGTGGGAAGCTTTATTGTTAATGACTTATATGACCAAAGAGTGCCAAGTTGCTCAAAGCAACTTAGAAGAGGAGGAAACTGGGTAATTTACATTATTTGATTTCATACTATATTATACAGTGTAAGTCACTGAAACAAGAGCAGTCCTGTCATAAGGACCAGCAGATAAATCAGTAGAAGAGCAGAGACCCCATTGATGATGCCTCCTGTATAAGAGACCTGGGCTCTACAGTTGAGAATGTTTAAAATGATAATATAAGTGGAAAATACAACCCAACTATTTCCTACAGGGAAAGAATTATACTTCTCAAATGTACGTGCCTCCGAGGACTCAGTGGCATGAATGGGGGCCAATCTGGGAGGGGAATGATTGGCTATTAATATGCAGGTAAAGACAGTGTGCAAATTCAGGCAGTTTTATTAATGAGGTCACGATATAAAGGGCCATATTCTCTTTCACTCGATTGTTCAGTTCTCCCCTCATAATCCTATTACCAGTGCTGTGCTAAACATAACATGCCCTAGAGCATTGTGAATTCCCTTCTAATGAAGTTGAAGTTAATTTCCTGAACATCTTGATTTTAATCACCTATACAGTGCCTGCTATTGAAATTTTTGCTGAAGTTTTAAAGTCAGATTGTTTAAAATGTTTTTTCCCCAATTCATCCTTGCTTCTTCTCCGAGCATAGAAGTGACTGGAGATCCTGCAGTCCATCATTTGAAAAGGCCTCCCCAAAGGACTTACTTGTAGAACAGGCAGATGCCATTGTGAGTCTAGACTGCTTCTCCCTGTGTTAATCATAGCTACACTGTGGGTTGCTGAGCATATATGATGCACATAACACCCCTCTGCCAGCCAGCCATCCCCAATTTCAAAGCATATACAATGCTCAATAGTCACAGTACACTGCCAAATGCAGTTCAAACAGGAACAGGCTGAATGTTACTTATCATTCCAAATCAGCAGAGACCACCAAGAAGTGATGGATCTTAAGAATCATCTTCTTGAATATACAGAAGTTGAACTTCATTAAGACAGAAATGCAGGGGGATGTGAAACTGATATTTGTTATCCTGTTCAATTCAAGTAGTAGTTCTTATAAAACTATGAGACTAATTCAGCACAAAGTCAGAAAGTTGGAAGTGGAAATGAATCACTGTGATTAATGAATGTTGAGCTGTCTTTAGAAAAAAGGATTTGACAGGGTTCCTTCAGAAGGGGGAGGTACTGTTGTTTTGAAGACAAAGCATAATATATTGAAATTGAAATATTTTTCTCCTTTCAAAATCATGTAGGCACTGGAGCATGACCAGGGCTAGAAGACTGCAAATTTGCTAGGTTTTGCTCATGCTCCAAGGCATTTATCTATTGGGGCTTAACCCTCACTGACAGATATTAGTAGCTCTGCTAAAATTGCAGGGTGCCCTATTGTTATAGACCTGGGGCAAATGGAAGGAAAGATTTTGTGTAACTCTTTGTCTCTGACTCTCAGCAATTAGAAGAGCAAACAAATCAAGGACCCTATCTAGATAGCTGCTTAACCAGACATTTATTAAACAAAATGTATTTGTCAGATCAAGATGAGTGAAACTATTTCTCCCATGACTGTCCCATTCTTACTCTGACTCTGTTTATATGTTTCTGTTATTATACTCATCTTTTCTATTGCTATTAATGCACTTCTAGAATTTGAGTTTTGTCAATCATTATATTTCATTGTACAAAAATAATACATCTATACATACATATACATTTCTAAATACATATATTCATTTGTATCCACATATGTATTTATTTTTTATACTTCTCTCATATATTACCGGTTTCCTCTCCTTCCACTTCTCACAATTGTCCTACCTCCTGGCTTCTCTCTTTCAGATCCACTCCTCTGATGTGGGCGTCCCCTCTGTATACTGTGAATACCATTGTTGAATAAAGAAACTGCTTTGGTCTGTTTATAGGGCAGAACTTAGGTAGGCGGGAAAAACTAAACTGCATGCTGAGAGAAAGGAGACAGAGTCAGAGAGAAGCTATGTAGCCCCGCCAGAGACATATGCTGTAACTTTAGTGGGTAAGCCACAGACACATGGTGATACACAGATTAAAAGAAATGGGTTAAATTGATATGTAAAAGTAAGCCAATAAGAAGCTAGAGCTAATGGAACAAGCAATGGTTTAATTAATACAGTTTCTGTGTGATTATTTTAGGGCTGAGCAGCCAGGAATGAAACAAGGGGCCTCCTCCACAACACTCCTTCTCTGTTTTCCTTTGGAAAAAGAGCAGGTCTTCCAGGGATATCACATGACCATGGTATAACAAGTTACAATAAGACTAGCTACAAACCGTCATATCAAGACTGGTTGAGACAAGCCAATAGGAGGAAAAGGGTCATAACTGCAGACAAAAGAGTCAGAGACATCCTCCCCACTCCAATTATTAGGAGTCCCACAAGAACACCCAACTATACAACCACATCTATGCAAAGGATCTAGCTCAGATCCATACAGCATCCATGATTGTTTCCCAGTCTCTGAGTCCCAATGATTTAGTTGATTTGTAGGCCATGTTTTTGTGGTTTCCTCTACCCCTCTGTCTTTAACAATCCTTTCTCTCTATATTCTGTGGGGTTCCTCTGGTTCTGCCTGGTGTTTGGCTGTGGTTCGTAATGACTCCTCTCTGATGACAATTGTGCTAGGAACAATTGAGTAAAACAGGATATCATTAGAAATAATTTCATTGATTTTTTTTCCAGTCGTGTTTGGTTCTATCTTGGTTCTCTGGGCTGTCCAGTCTTTGGTTCCTGGCCATCTAAGCAGCGTCAAGTGTGGGCTCCCTCTTATGGTGTGGCCTCAAGTTGAATTAGTCATTGATTGGCTACTCCTAACATTTCTGCTCCAGATTACCCCAGCACATCTTGCCGATGGGACATATTGCAAGTCAAAGGTTTTATGGCTGGTTTGGTATCCCAGTCCCACTCCTGGAAGCCTTGCCTTGTTAAAGAAGATGGCTGGTTCAGGCCTTGTATCTCCTGTTACTAGGAGTCATCACTTGGTTTACTCTTGTAGATTCCAGGGAGTTTCTACTGCACTGGGTTTCCCCATCACTCTCTAAATGTCCCCCAGTTTTAGTAGTCCTTTCTACTACTCTCTCCTGCTGTGGGACCATGGTTGTACCCTGCAAAGATTTGTTTCTTGGACTTGTTTAATAAAATGCTGCTTGGCCGGTAGCCAGGAAGAAAGTATAGGTGAGCAATCAGACAGGAAGTAGAGGTGGGACAAGGAGAACAGGAGAATCCTGGGAAGAGGAAAGACTCAGTCTGCAGTTGTCATCCAGACACAGAGGAAGCAAGATGTGACTGCCTTGCCAAAATAGGTACCAAGCCACGTGGCTAACAAAGACAAGAATTATGGGCTAATATAACTTAAAAGAGTTAAGATGGAGCCTGAGCTAATAGGCCAATCATTTTATAATTAATGTAGATCTTTTTTGGGGGGACTGAATGACTGCAGGACTGGGTGGGACAGAAATCTCAGTCAACACTCTCCCCCTACCCTTTCCACCGTCTACCTGATTCTGATCACTTCCCAACCTGACTCCAATCCACCCACAAAATCTATCCTATTTTCCTTTATTGGGAGATCCATGTGTCCCCCCATGTCTCCTCCTTGATTTAGCATATCATGGTACATGAACTGTAACATGATTATCTTCTACTGAACAGATAATATCCTCTTATAAGCGAGTACTGTATCTGTCTAGGTTACCTCATTCAGGATACTTTTACTTTTCTAGCTCCATCCATTTACTTGAAAATTTCATGATTCCATATTTTTTAACAGCTGAGTAATACACCATTGTGTAAATGTATTACATTTTCTTTATCCATTCTTTGGTTGAGGGACATCTAGGTTATTATTTCCAGTTTCTAGCTATTATTAATAAAGCTTTTATGAACATATGTGAACAAGAGTCCTTGTGGCAAGATGGAACATCTTTTGGGTGTATGTTTAAGAGTGGTATAGCTTGGTCTTGAGGTAGATTTATTCTCAATTTTTCAGGGAACTACCATATTGATTTTTAAAGTAACTGTCCATGTTTTCACTCCCACCAGCAATGGAGGAGTGTTCCCTTTGCTCCAGATCCTCTCCAACATGAGCTGTCACTTGTGTTTTTTTTTTTATTTTAACCTTTCTGATAGATGTAAGATGGAATCCCAGTTTTGTATTGATTTGCATTTACTTGATGGTCAAGGATGTTGAAGATTTATTTAAATGTTGCTCAGTCATTTAAGATTCCTCTGTTGAGAATTCTTTATTTAGATATGAACCCCATTTTCAAATTTAACCCTGAATGTGCCTGATGTCTTCTGTTTTAGTAGGTCTTTCAGTTTCATATTTTGATTATGCTCAACATCTCTGCCTAAACTCTCTTTTAATTTAATTTCATTTTAAACTCACCTAAAGATATGTCCTTTTTCTTTCTTTAAAATTAAAATATTACAAGACCAATTTTTGCTATTTAAATGCTGCTACATGTGTGACCTTATACTGGAGAGTGACTGATCTCCCAGGGCTTCAGCTCCCACAAAAAACAGCTTCTCCCTCTCCCAGCAGCCAACAATTACCAATAGCCCCAGGACTTAAGATGGAATTGTATGCTCAGCTCTGAGATATGGTCTATCTTGGGACTATCAGACTTTGTATATGTTATTTCAACTGCAGTGAGTTTGTATGTGAAGGCATACTGCTATGTCCAGAAGGTATGTCTCATTGTCATCACTCATTTTATCAGATTTACATAAGCTATTAATGCCCTGTCTTCTGAAGTGATTGAAATGAGGGTGGACTTACATTCCCTTTATGGCTGAACATTCAGAAATCTCTCATTCTCTGCACATTGGTTATTTGTGTGTCACCATATTAATCTCCAACTGCTGAAATTAAAAGTTCTCAGATTAGGAAAAAGAGATGCATTGATTGCCAGGCATAATGATATGACACCAGAAGTAATTTTAATATCACAGCAATTTAGGAGCATACTAATAATAGGCTATCCTCTAAGGCCTATGGCATGTCTATCTACAGCTTCTTAGCTCAGTGGTTCCTTAGAAATGAAATTATTCATATCATTCCTATTTTTGTTTCTCTGTTTACTTTTTTGGTTATAAACTTTTATATCTTACATTGAAGAATACTTTGGCCTTCTTTTAAATTAATTTGTCTGATTAATAAAATCACCACACTTTAGAATGTTTTATTATATTCTAATAGTTCTTATATTTTTTCTACCTTTAAAAATTTTAATCTTTATGATCATCAATGCTTGTTTATTAATTATGTTGTTTTTATTCTACTCTTAAATTTTATTTTATCTTCAGTCATTGTCATTGGATTGGAGAAAGATTCCTTGTCATTACCTAGATACAGTTTCTGGGATTTTTTTCATGCTATTTTTTTTCTGAAAACACTGCACTGGTTCCCTCCAATAAATCTCCTACCCATTTTTAAAATTAGCATAAAAATACTTTTGTTCTGAATAACTTACTAGATATGATAGACATTCCTGGTCAGAGAAAAATGTCTTTCTTCATTACTTCGTTCCTATTTCAGAGTCCTTTTCTCTGGATGTCATCTGACTTCTCTGTAGTCTTCAGTGATCTTCACCCCCAAATGGTTTTTAATAGCTTGACATTTGTTCTGCTAAGACTCATTTGGTATTGCTTCATGCAGCTCAGATAGCTCTAAGAAAGTCTTAATTCATAAAAGTACATGTGAAAGGATTGTTTAGTGGATGAATAAAATGATGTCTATGAGAAATTAGGGTAATGTCTCCTTTCTTTTTATATAATGATTTTCACTTGCTGTTTGATGAGGTTTGGACTCTCAATATTTGTCACCATTTCTCCCATGATTTGAATAAAATAATACATGCTATTACTGAGAAAGGGGCTTTGGTGAAAAAACAAACTTTTAGGGAAGTGGTTGGATACATACAAGGTGCGGTATGAAGACCTCAACTAGACACATCAGATGGGTTGCTCTGCAGTGTTAAAATAAACAAGACCAAACCCATTCTCTTTCCCCAAGGTAACGAGAGCCCCAGGGCTTTGTCTCAGTGGGTAAATTGCTAGCCATACACTGTGAAGGAATGTTTTCATGTCCCCAGAACATACTCTAATGATGCATACATAGCACATGTCTGTAACCCCTGTGTGGGGAGGAATGGCAGGAGAAACAGGTGGATCTAAGAAGTTCATTGGTCATCTAGGATATCCACATAAGAAACTAGTGGGTTTTTTTAATTTCATTACTTTTTAGTATGTTTAATCCATAGAATTTTGATAAGTTAACTTTCTAATGGAGCTCCATGAGATATTATCATGAAGAAATGGGAATTTATAACATTTTCATTCTATGTTCATGATTCTAGGTGTTTTTTAATTCAGTCACAGAATATATTGCATAAGAGTAAGATGTGGAATGCATATTTATTATTTTTAACTTCAGAAGGAATTCTGCCATACTTCCTAACTTAGTATAGGCTTTTCTATATTTCAAAGCATCAATATTTGTACTCAGCCCACCAAAAAATGCATTGCTTCTTAAGGCAGAATATAGACTTACTAAAAGCAAGAAGATGATCTTTATATACCCTTTCCACAAATAAATCATTATACTGCAAAATTCACTTATATATATCAGTTATTTTTTGATCAATTGCATATATTTGCATTTTGTGGATAAAATTGATAACACCTTGATAGTTGTAGATAATCTTGGATCCTGATTTGATTGCATCAGGAATCAATTGAGAGAAAATATTTTCCCTGCCTAGCTAAGTTCTACCCTGCTATAGGTCCAAATAAATTTCTTTATGCATTAACCAATAAAGGCAACACATAGACATAAGGACTTACCGTGCCATTTCCCCTTTTCTTTTTAAACAAAAAGGAAGGCTTTAACTTTAACATAGTA
>LOJH01062639.1:0-10833 GCA_001685095.1 Ellobius talpinus
GGAGGGGAGGAGGTGGAAATTTTTAATAATAATAAAGAAAATGAAAAAATAGAATAACGCACCTGATAATCCACGCAGGTTTGATGCACAGTAGACTTGTATCTTAAAATCTCAATGAAATATATAGGAGCCTTGTGTACCTTGTCATCTTATTTTATATCTGAATCAGCTTAGGTAAACATATATATTTATCATAGAAATAAAGTGTCTGGCAGTTTAATGGAAAAAAAACTTCTGCCTTAGACCAATAGGAATCCATAACATTTGAAGTGTGAAATATGAAGCTTATGAACTGAGGTTCCCAGAGTACAGCCACGCCCATGTTAAAGATTCTTCAAGGCTAAGTAAAAGTCTTTGAACATGGAGAATTGGAGTGCTGCACTGGATTATCTTCGGGCCCCCTTAGTACCCAGATTGTCCACCGTGTGTCACACCTAGCTTCCTTTGCCTATCATGTAAAACCTTTAAGAGGGATTAACTTTGTAGATCACTGGATTCCACCAAAGTCAAAGCTAAGACTCATCAAAATGAGTCTGAAACCTATGGTGGAGATTTCTACACTTTGCTGCAACTGCCTACCTGATGTTTCCACTATTGTCTTTAAAAAGTACCTTGGTGCAGGCTTTCTTTTGTTCTATAGTAATAAAAAGAACATGAAAATGTGTTCACATTAGAACATGGTATTTGAGGTTATCTGAACCCATGTTCCTCAGCTGTGGTCGCTCTTCTTGACCTAAGACTAGACTCTTCTCTTTTTCCTTTTGAGGTGAGAGCTGTATGTTGCCTTGCCAAGTCTGTATGTGGGACTTTAGCCTGCTCAAAACAGGTGTTTTTTTAGGTCATAGAATAGAATTGATTTGTGTAGAATCCTCTTAACATGATATAGGCCCTTAGATAATAATTATATGGTAATGATCATAATATAAACCTGGAGTGGTATTTTTGGTAGTCTTCAACCCAATTATAAAAAGGCACATACACCTACCTTGTTTACATTAACTGCCTTCATTATACTACCTGTGCCCTTCTGCTAGGAGATACCAGTGCCATAAAATGCTTTTGTCTTCCTGTCCACCTACCAACACCATTCTGTCTGGATGCTTCACATACTTCTGTTTGTTAGCAGAAGGGCCTCTGGAGCTTTTAATGGAAATATTTCTAGAGCCTGTTGGGCTTGCGTAGGTACAAGTGCACAGGTTTACATAGCCCTTCTTGGAGCATAGCTGAAGATAAACAGTTGCTGGCATATTCAGCTTCTCAACAGTTCTGGCTATAGCAGGTGACTTGTAGACATTTCTCCAGTGGCCCACAAAAGGGAGGCTTTCCTTCCCTATTAGAAAGAGGCTGGCTAAATCTATTCAGCACTAGAAATGAGTGCCTGTTAGTACACGCAACAGTGTGGACGAATCTTAGACTGACCAGACAGCAGAAAAATGCATTCTATTTACTGTTGCACTTGTAAATCTTCGGAGGTGCAAGTGCCATGGTAGTGATGGAAAAGATTGTTAAGGATGTGGGGATCCAGGGTAAAAATATATCATCATCATCATCATCATCATCATCATCTTCATCATCATCATCATCATCATCATCAATACTGGGTTTGAGCCCAGAGCCTCCCACATATTAGCCAAACACTCTTGACAGTAAGCTACATCACCTGGCATTTTAAAAAAATATTTTGAAACATGATCTTGCTAAGTTGCCCCCGCAATGGCTTTCAGCCTGACATCTTCCTGCTTCAGTCTCCCCAGGGGCTGGGATTACAGGTGTGTGTCTGTATTCCCGGCTCTGTCTTTAGCTTGAATGTGGTTACAGATTCACATGTGTATACATCTGCCAATATCTGTTAGTTTGTGTATTTTCTACATGTATAGTAGAATGTTTTTCTGTTTTTCCATGTATAAACTAGAAGGGGAAATAAATTAACATTGTTAACAAAAATTAGTCAGTACCACAGATAACAGTTAACTAGAAAAAGAAATTTCAAGTTGAACAGAGCAAACTGAAATCTCCACTTTCACATAAAAGAGACCACGTCTCATGGCTTTGCTTCTGTATGATTTTAATGTTATTGTTTTGAAACAGGGTTTTACTATATAGCCATAATTAGCCTGAAACCTGGTGTGTAGACCATGCTTCCCTCAAACTTGTGGGAGATTCTTTTGTCTCTGCCTCTCAAGTGCTGGGTTTACAGTCCTGTCCCATCACTGTCGGCTTCTATCTTGAGTTTTCATTGATAATCAGGTAATTTTGTTTAAATTGTCAACGTGAGGGATTTAGAGCAGAGCAAATCTACTTAGTCACCTTCCCTTGCTGTGTGACTTGGGACAAGATAGACTCTCTGTGTTTGGTTCTTCCTTCTCTGTGAAACAGGAGACATAGTGAGTGCTCGCAAGATGGAAGCAATTGCTAGCACTTCTGTTTATTACATGTCTTGATTTCTCTGGGGCTCAAAGTCAGATGGTATTGAGCAAGAAAATAGATTATCTTAATTTCATAAGGGATTGGTTTCTGTGGAATTTCCAGAAAGAGGAAGAGAAGGACCATCCCAGGAAGGGACAGGAGCTCAGGTGAGTTGTGTTTCTTCTGTGTTCTTGGTAGGGTCATGAAGCAACTAGGGAACTTCTCCTCTGCTCTGTGCTTTCAGGTCACCTCTGCTCTTCTCAGGCATCATTGTTTTGAGTTCTTTAATCAAAAAGAAAAACTTTGCTAAATGATGACATTATGCTCAAAGGTACCATATTTCTGATTATGAATGATTATTGGAGATCAATTCTGACATTTAGTTGGTATTGCTTTTTGTTTGTTGATATTAAAAATATATTGGCCATTTAGTGTAGAAAAATGTTTGATATTTTAAATATTTGACTTAAATGTGAAAGACTTTATTTTCTTACCTTGCTAGCTGTTAATAATTTATAAAACTGTCAACATGTGCTTCTCGGAGAGTGAAAGCTGGTCTTGTTTTCCTCACCTAAAGCATTGTGGTTTGTGAAAACAGAACTCTGGGACTGGGTGGGGATCTCTTATTCAAGGATTTGTTGATAGATTGCAGATGTTAGCCAGAGAACGGACTAGGTTCTACAATAATTTCTTGAGACTTCCAGCAACAAGAATAGGGAACTAGTAGAAATAGGTGCAGTGGGCCAGATCAAAGGGCATTTTTTGATAATAGAATTTGAGGAAGGTATAAGCTGTGTATATAGAATCTACTTGCCTAGAGATTAGGGCAATATTATGCCAGATAAACAGTGTTTGGGATTGGAAGGCATTCTGGAAGGAGTGCTGCTCTGAATTGGTATGTTACATGTGTTTTGTGTAGGCGGATTTTTCTTTGGGCCTCCAGCTCATAAATAAAGACATGGAGACTTATTATTAATTATGAAAGCTTTACCTTAGCTTAGGCTTGCTTTAAATAGTTCTTATAGCTTAAATTAACCAGTTTATATTAATCTACATTCTGCCACATGGTGTTCCTCTTCTCCATACTTCTCCATCCTGCTTCCTCTCAGTAACTCTCTCTCTGCCCAGAATTCCCACCTCTCTTGCCTAACTGTTGGCCGTTCAGCTTTTTATTATACAAATCACAGCAGTATATCTTCACACAGTGTACAAGTATCCCACAGCAGCTCTGTGCTTAGCGACAGGACTGACTGGCATCAGGCATGATGGATTTCAAGTCAGCCTTTCAACATACACCCAGAAAGGAGCCTCTGCACCAATGAATTGATTCATTCTCTGTTTGCTTTGCATGCCATCCTTAGGCCTTTGCAGTTGAACTTAGGACATCCAGAATTGTTAATTCATCATTGATATATACATTTGGGGGACAGTTTAGTGAAAGTATAGTTTCACTAACCTAAATGTACCACTATCACTTATAGAAACCACAGAATCCCCTGCTTTTTCATGGTCTAGGCCTAATTTCCACCGACTTTGTGATTGCAGTGAATCGACAGCTGATTGATTTGCTTTTGGAGGGTCCTGGAATGGCACAAGATTTTTTGTTTGTTTGTTTTTGAAAAGACATGTCCAATTTGTCTAAGTTTTATTATTTATTGTCTTGCCCCAGCATATTGCAGATGATCGTGTTTGCTGTTTGATTTATTTAGAATGTTGTAATTGGTGTAGTTAACTAAAAGGCAAATTTGATGCCAAGCAAGGGTAGACTACCCTTATGACTCAGTGTGCCTTTCCTCTGGGTTTCTACAGGGCTGGAGGTCCGGTGGGTAGATTGCTACTTTCCCTTTACCCATCCTTCCTTCGAGATGGAGATCAACTTCCATGGAGAATGGCTTGAAGTCCTTGGCTGTGGAGTGATGGAGCAGCAGCTCGTCAATTCAGGTAGGAAAGAATCCTGTACTACATTTACAGGTTTCCTGGAGGACCTGCCTATTTTCATGTGACCTCATTTGCATAACCACCTACAGTTGCTTCACCAGGGGCAGCATCACCAACCTCTCCAAGAATGCCCATGAGACCCATGTCTGATGCTGTGCTCGTCACTTCTCATTTTGCAAATGTGTCTTATCTTTGGATATCCCCCTTGTCAACTCTTGGCAGCTAGATTTGGATCTTAGGATTCTGTACTCGTTGGGAGCATTGGGGAGGGTTTTGTAATTGTCCCAAAGGCATTTATATATGTGTCACATGAGTGCAGTTTGTCTTCCCAGCTATTTAAGAATAAAGCTAATATATAATCCTCTTTTGTTGTTATTGCATTCAGTTCAGTAGCCAGAATTCAGGAGAGATTTTATAACTACACTACAGGATGAAATAAAACCACACAGGCCCATGATACCTAGTTGCTCCCTGCTGTCAGCAAAGGTATTACCATCAAGTGAAAGAATCTGGGAAGACATGTAGCGAATTAAATTCTAACCAAACTTGAGAAAGCTCTTTGCAACTCTTTTTCTGGGGGACCGTTGCCTAATAGAAATGATACGATTTAGACTTGGTTTCAGAGCTGTGCATTTTAAAAATATGACTATGAATTTAATTATGAAAACCTTTTTTAAGGCTAGGAATATAGCTTAGTTTGTCAAGTCTTGCCTAGCATGCATAAGGCCCTGGATTTGATCCCTAGCACTGCTTAAAACCGGACATGGTGATGTAGGTCTGTAAATCCAGTACTCAGAAGGTAGAGAGGCAGGATATCAGAAGTTCAAGGACATCCTCAGCCATGTAGTGAGTTCAAGAGTTGCCTGTGATACATGAAACAGCCTCAAACACTCTAAAATAAATATGTATATGCATGTAGATATATATTGTGGAGTCTGATGTTTTTTGGTATATGTTGAGAGACTAATCAGTGAAGCACCAAACAGAGAGGTACTGATGTGGACTTTTGCCTGCTCAGTGTCCCCTACCCTCTACATTTTGGCCCTGGAAAAGGGGCATTTGCTTTGTGGTCTTAAAAGGCAATTTTGGATTGGGTACAGAGCCCTCATTTTCATTGTAGACAAGAATAAGTCATTTCCCATTGGACAAATTATAATTAAGGACATGGTACCAGTTCATGATGAGGTGAGACTGGAGACGGAGGTGGCATGAGTGTTGGAACTGCTCTTGGGTAAGAGGCTGAATGCCTGGTCACTCTTTTTATTCTTGTTACTGAGGCCTGCTTCATCTGCTAAATCACTAAAATGATGAATTTTGAAAAATAAAAAGAATTCATTCCTAAGAGGTGGCAGGAGGTCCAATCTCTAATCTGCCTCTTTGATAATAGGAGTGTGGAATATTTATGGGTTAAAGAAGTGGATGGTTGAGAAAGAGAGAAAGGGGATTAAATACAGGGTAAGGGAGAGTGAATTGATCAGTCTGCTGTCCATGAGTGGTTGTACACATGGCTCTTCAAAAGATGCATATTCCGGAACTGTTGATGTTTGGTTTTTCTGAAGGTGGAGTTTTAAGTCAAGGTCACTCATCAGATAACTGTGTGGATCTGAATTAAGGCTTGATGTCTTCAACCTGGTTGTAATAGCCCAAAGTTTTCCAGGTCCTGGGAAATGGCTTAAGCAATTGGCATGGCTTAGGGTAGTGACCACATCTCAGCAACGTTACTGTTAACGAAGCAACGTTACTGTTAACAACCATATAAACATGGTTGTACCATGTTTATATGTGATTTCATGACTGATGACTGATGATGATGACAGCAAATGACTTGAAGCCAGGGGAGCCTCAGAATCTATCCAGGTTTCCCCTGGCTTTTTTTTCTACAGAGAGTGGATCTCTGCACGTAGCCAAAGGCTTCATAGGCAGCTTTCAGATGTGTGAAAAGCTGACTGAGGAGGAAGGGTGGGAATAGAGCCTGAGAACATAAGTCCTGAGTGGCCCTTGGGTGTTTAGAAACTCAGGCTGATGGTTAAAGCTATGATCTGCAACAGCTGAATATATGGGGCCCTTTCCTCATGTCCTCTGGCCCTTGGTTTTCTTCTAGTTGAAGCAGACACAGGGATATCATATTTAAAGTTCTTTTGTCAAAGTAGTTGAGGTAATGTGTGAAAAGTGTTTAACCAAAGTCAGACATACAATAACAATTCAATAGTGATTAATTTCCCATGTTGCAAGTTGCAACGTTCTGAATTTTGCTAATGGTTCGAACCGTTTGTCAACAGAGGGACTCCTTAATGGGAAGTATTACAAGCCTTCCATGTCAGAGAGCCTATTTCCTACTGAGCAGAACTTCCTTCATTATCTGTATTCAGATTTTTATTTGAATGGATGATGATATATATGAACGAAATGCTAAGTGTATTAAGTCTAAAGCAGTGGTTCCCAACCTTCCTAATGCTAAGACCCTTTAATACAGTTCCTTATGTTGTGGGTGACCCCAACTATAAAATTATTTTCATTGCTTCTTCATAGCTGTAATTTTGCTACTGTTATGAATTATGTAAATACATAAATATATGATACGCAGGATATCTGTTATGTGACCCTTGTGGGGTTTGTGAGCCACAGGTTGAGAACTCTTGTCGAAAGGCTCCTGTGTAGATAGATGACTTTAGATGTTCCTGTGACCTTCTGTTTTCTTTGTTTTTAAACAGAAGATTTGAATGAATTCTAGGTTTTCTCCCTAAAGTTTCTTCTCAAAGGTCCAGAGCTAAGACAGAAAACATGGCTAATTGACTTCTATCAGTTGTTCCTTGGCATCCTTCATTCATGAGTTTTTTGTTTCCTCCCACAATAATAGTGTGAGACTAGTTGTTAATGGCCACCAGAAACACTGCTGTTCTGGAAGTTGAGCCTTACCAGATATCCTTGAAAATAATGACAAAATAACACACAAGAATGAAGCAATGACCCAGTGATGTGTGGTGATGATAGGATGTGCTCAGGTTGTTGCAAAGTTGTATGCATGAAATTTAAGTATCTTAGAGAGAGGGAGACTGAAGCCATTGAAGAAGAGCTGATATTATAAAAGCAAGTCTGAGAGGATTTGCTGTTTGCATTTGAAGTTACGACAGCAAACTCCTGTGTTCTTAGACCTGAATGTGTTTTGACATCTCTAGGTAGACATTTTTAAACTATGTGGCTGGCAGTCCTAACCACAGACATTATTTGCTGAATACAAGTGATTTTATTTTCCCGAATATCAGCATCCCGAAGAGACTTGCTGTGTATGCAGCATCCCTGTTGTTTCACCATGTTGTCTCCCTGCCCTTCCATGTGTTCTCCCTTTCTTTGTTCTTGGCTTTCCCTTTCCGCTCTGTATTTCTCCAGTCCTTTCTCTCACAACAGAGAACTGGAAGAGAGAACTTTGTTTCGTTTGGGTGTTTTTTAGATCAGGTCTCATGTAGCCCATGTGATCCTTAAACTTACTGTATAGATGGATTTTGAATTCCTGCTTCTCCTCCTTCGTCCTCTACATGCTGAGATTACAGGTGTGCACTACCACACCCAGCTTAAGAGAAAACTAGAAACAACATCATGATATTGTACCAGTTTTAGGTCTTGTAGAAGATTGGGTACATGCCAAGATCACCAGAAAGCAAAGGTGCCAGTGACGAAGCAGTAATGGTTAGTAGCAGATGTCATCTGAGCCCTGAACATGCACTATTTCAGAACATATGCTTTTATGCTGTCTCTTTTATGAACATGCAAGCAAAACTCTGAGGTAGATTTTGCCATAATCCCCATTTTTTATTTTGTCTATGACAGGAGAATCTGATCAAATAGCTAGCTCCTAGTACTTATCCACTGTCATGGTGGTTTATTTTTCAACCTGACACAAGCTAGTTATCTGGGAAGTGGGACCTCAATTATGAAAATACATCATCAGATTGACCTGTGGGCAAGGCTGAGGGGCATTTTCTTGATGAAGATTGGTGTGGGAAGGCCAAGTTCACTGGGCTGGTAGGCCTGGGTTGTATAGGAAAGCAAACTGAACAAGCCAAGAGGAGCAAGCTAGCAGGTAGCATTCCTCCATTATCTTGGCTTCAGTTCCTGCCTCCAGGTTTCTGCCCCGAGTTCTTTCCCTGACTTCTCTTTATGAAGGATTGCAAATTATAAAATGAAATAAACCTTTTCTTGCCAGGTTGCATGTTGTCGGTGGTCATTATCACAGCAATAGCAATCAAACTAAGAGAGCCACCAGGTTATGCTACCCAAATAGGGAAGTGCATTATTTTGCAGAGGTCAAAAATTGATTTGGAACAACCATTTTTTCCTAACATGAAATGAAGAATGGATACCAATGGAACAGATGGAGCACACATTTTCACTTGTTTTATAATCAGCTACCTTAGAAGAAGGGCTCTGCTACCTTGTATGTCATCTATGATACAGTGCATATTCTTTTTCTTAACATAGTTTTTCTCTTGATTCTTTTGGGAATTTCACATCATGCATCCCAATCCCACTCACTGCCAGTCCTTCCATGTACATCTTCTACCCTTGTATTCTCCCCCACAAAAGACAGAATAAGTCCACTTCGCTCCTCCATCTTGCCTCCCTCTCCATCACAAATCCTTTGTCAAGGTGGCCTTGGGAGCCACTGTGTGTTGCACAGTATGCCCTTTTGCCTGATCTGCTTTAATTGCAAATGTTCATTGCAATAAGCTGTTTGTCTGCTTCACAGCCTCTGTCTTTTGGTACACTGTCAATACTGGATCCTCACAAAACCCCTCTTGGATAGATATTCTTGCTGTTGTCCTGAGTAATGGAGATTTGTGGTTATAGCTGAGCAGACTGGTTCCTTCATATATTCCAGCAGGTCATAGATAGGTAGATGTTGGAGTGGGCCAACTCAAAATCCTGGATGATAGGCCTGGGTGGTAGCTGAGTTGGTCAGCCAAGACCCCTGCTAGCACTGCCCCTCTTAGGTGAAGGGCAGGGCCAACTTCCCTGCCTCTTGAGGCCAGGGAGGGGCATAGCCAGCTCTCCCAGAACCAGTTAGTTCATCATGGCCCTAGATTATCAACATGGCTTTAGGCAGCAGTCCAGACCTCTGGCGTCTGCATGGGCTTTGCTGGTAACAAGGACTCGGTATCTCGACATGGACCCCAGCTGCAGTAGGGCCATGGTCCCAGACATGGCTGTGGTGGCAACACAGGCCCAGATATCCCATGACCTCAGGTGTCACTGCGGTCCTCTTGCATCAACCTGTTCTTCACTACTGTCATGTCTCCAGTTCTGCCTTTCTTCACAGCACATGAACTGCTCTGCTTGCTTCTCTTTCTTTCTACCAGACATTTACTCATTATAGTGGCACCCTGCCTGTGCTGCCTGGTGGTGGCAGTGGTCCTCTGGCCACTGTCTCTACCCCAGATGACAGGCAGGCCTACAGTGCATATTCTTAAAGCATGAGATGAGCTTGCTAATGTGCATGCACACTGCAGTTGGCCTTGCTATACATGTTTTTATGTCTAAAGCATGTGTTTTCCAAGTGCCTCACAGAATTGTATCTTTTCTCGTCTTCCTTGTATTCTATATATTCACTGTGACATTCAGGCTCCTAGACTTAGCAACTGTGATGTGAGTGTTGTCTGTTCTCCTAATGATTTGGCTAACCACCTCATACCCCCTGGTGCTTTGAGGATAATATTGAGTCATGTCCCAGTACTACACAGTTTCCCGCTGGGATGACTCAGGCTGATTCTCTCTATTCGTAAGGGGTATGGGATGCAAACATCTAAAGGCATCATGAAGGGATGATGACTGGATATGATTGTGCCAGGAAGGAATTTCTCATTCATTGACGCCTTGTGAAGTTCTGAAGATTATACATAGACCAAGGCAGAGAGAAAGGTCTATGGTAGGAAGTAACTTAAAATACTGAATCTATGTCTCTGGTGGCTAATCGTGCTTATCAACATGCCATGTCTGGAATCAATTAGAACCTAAGCTGTTGGGTACACCTGAGAGAGATTTCACTAATTGGCTCATTTGATGTGGGGTGACCCACCTTAAATGTGGATTACTTCAGGCCAGGAGACCCTGTAGATGGAATTTTCTGTCCTGCCTGGTCCCACAGCTGTTCAGTCCCAAAGAAACCCACAGAGGCTTATATTAATTATAAACTACTTGACCTGTTACCTCAGGCTTATTATTAACTAGCTGTTACAATTTTATTAACCCATAATTCTTGTCTGTGTTAGCCACATGACTTGGTACCTTTCATCAGTGAGGCATTCTCATCTTGCTTCCTCTGCATCTGGCTGGTGACTGACTCTCTGCCTTCTTTCCAGAATTCTCTTAGTCTGGTCACCCCACCTATACTTTCTGCCTGGCTACTACCCAATGAGTGTTTTATTAAACTACTACTAGTCTCAAATCTTTACATTGTACAAGAGCATTATCCTATAGCATTACCCTATAGCATTA
>LOJH01062640.1:365-10833 GCA_001685095.1 Ellobius talpinus
CCTTCCTTCCTTCCTTCCTTCCTTCCTTCCTTCCTTCCTTCCTTCCCTCCCTCTCTCCCTTTCCTCACCCCTTCCTTCTTCCTTCCCTCCCTCCCTCCTTCCCTTTCTTCCCCCTTTCTTTTCCCTCCCTTCTTCCTTTCTTCCCTCCCTCCCTCCCTTCCTCCCTCCTTCACACTGAATCCACTTAGCTCTGACTGTAGCTTGGGTGTGGACCATCTATTGGATCATGGGTAGCCTTTCAGGGCCACGAAGAAAACTGGCTCTCCATCTTCCAGCATCCAGAAATTGCCAATAGCTCTTTGGATATGGGCAAAACATGAGCTCTTGCCCATCCATGCCATTATTTTGGCTGGCTTGATCTTGTGAAAGTCTTGTGCATGGTCTCATTCCGACTGTGAGTCTGTGTGTGCAGTTGTGCTGTCCTGTCTGAAAATTACTGTTTCACTGTAGACATCTACTCACTCTGACTCAGGTGGGTAGGTGCTTTACCCCTGCCCTGAGTCACCTCCCAGCTCAACACTAATGTTGGTGATGAAGTCTCCTGTGGGAATTCCAGATGTTGGAATACACCAACTGAAAGTTCTACCATAAAAGGCTTTTAAAAACATTCTTTAAAGAACATCCACATTAAACAGTAAAAGCAGAAAGGCTTGAAATCAAAAGGTATGTAAAAAAAAAACTTGAGTTCCCCCGCCTCCATTTTCTTTCAATTAGTGTTAGATTAAATCTAGCCTTCATCACATGAACACATGAGATGTCCCTGAGGGCTTTAACCTCATTAAACTTTAGATGTGAAAAATACCTCTTATTATGCAGATTATGGGGGCAAATTAAAGGAGAAGACATAGTCAAAATATTTGCCACCCATTGGAACCTCTCTGGTGCTGAAAAATGGTTGTCCCTGCCCTCCCAACTCCTCCCTACAACCTCTGCCTCTCCTTCCTTTCTAATCTGCAGACTTGGCTTCCCTTCAGAGCTAATAGGATAGAGGACTCTTTGCTCAGTGAGGGAAGGAGTCTGGGAGCCTGAGACACTGCTGAGACAAAAACCTTTTCACCTCATACCATGATCTCCACCAGATTAAGTGGTGGGCAGCAGTAAGGCATCCGCTTTCAGATCTGATCCCTAGACAGTGAGTGCTGATTTCCTTTCAAATTCTCTCTGTGTGAAATGTAGGATATCATCAAGAGCAACTGGAGACGAAGCCAATTGTATTTCCAGGGAAAGGACTTGACAAGGCCCAGTGAGGGTGAATATGTATTAATGAAATGAAGACCCCTAAAGCCAAGGTGCTTGGGTTGAGGTTACTGAAGTGGGTGTATTTCCTTCTGGTTGCCCACAACCACCCATGGGGAAAAGGGAATGCCGGGCTGAGGGCTAGACTTCCTTCCTGACTGGACTGGAATCAAAAGCTTTGCAATTCCTTGAGACTTGTTTAAAAGTGGCACATGACCATGATGACCTCTGTTGCTTGAGATGTCATTCTAAAGGTCCCTGGAAGAGAATGCTGAAAGGTCTTTTGAGAGTCAGATAAGGGACAATGGTGATCAGTTTGTAGCTGTGGAAGGCTCATGAGCATTTTCAGCAAATTGCTTCTCCTTCATTCCAATGCCATCTACAAACTCATAAGCTCAGTTTTAGACCCACTGCCCAGGATCTCTCTTTGATGGTGAGCCATCTCTGCTAGGTGTGAAGGGGGAGGAGCAGAGGGCAGGGGAACAGCAGGATACAGCTATGAATCCTCAAGTGGAAAACTGAGGAGAGGCCTCCAGCTATGGCAGAAGGGAGAGAGGTTAATACAGAAGGAGATGGAAGGAGAAGGAACAAAACTGTTTGATAAAGCCTCAAGGAATCTTATTATTTCATATTTAACTAAATTATACACAATACATATAAGTATATGCATATACTTATACATACACACACATATATAACTTAAAGGAAGTTATGCTACTTGGGCTGACAGTGCTCCCCACAAGAACCAGAGACTAACAGAAAAGTCTGGTACCAGGCACAAGAAACATCCCTCAAATGTTATATCAGTATAGGTCCAAGTGACTCTCAAAGCAGTATAGACTATTGCTATTTCCCTTGGTTGCCTTTCAGAGGTTGAAGGTAAGCCCCTCTTGCTCAAGAAGTCACATACTTCAGACACAGGACTCGGATAATTTGAACTGGACCTGACCTAAAAGCCTCCTTCCTGCGGTCTAACTTTCACAGTACCAGACAATACTACACAGGCTGTCAAGGCACTGAACCGATTGACAGTCCTACCCAACAGCCACCCTAGGAACCACAACAAAGGACCAGCATGTAAAGATGTGACGAAGATGCACAAAGAGTTGATGGTACCCAGCAACTGTCTGAGTGGACCTAATGCCCGCTCAATAGGAGGGGAATAATCCCTGGTCTTAGAAACCTAACTTCCCAATAAATTAATATAATATTAAATTAAATGGCCTGTGAAGTAAAAAATGATATGTATCTATTACCTCCTCATTCTGTGTAAGCCCGAGTGCATGTTAGTTCCCTTTGTATCATGATCAAGGTGACATGAATTTAAAGGAAGAACGATTTATTTTGTTTCAGAGGTTCATTAGTCAGCCTTCTTTGGAAGAACAAGGTTGAAAGAATAAAAATATATTACAAAGGGAACTTATTAGATTGGCTTTCATGGGGTATGGGTTATGGGTTGAGTAGGTCAACAATGGTTGTGTGACACCCGAGAGGCTGTGAACCCAGTATCACTCAGTCTGAGGCCAGAGGCCTTGGTAGCCCCAATCTGATGTTGAAGGCTTGGATAGCTGCTAATCTTCAATAGATGTTGGAAGGCTGAATGAGCTGGGTTCAGAAATCAGTAGACAGCAGCAGAGCCGGGCATGGAGTAGATGTGGTTGCCTACTGCTGGCTAAGGAAGGCAAATCACAAGAGCTATTATGTCTGACCACCTTTTGTCTGGGCAGCAGCTGGAAGTTGCTACCCCCAGTGGGAAAGGCTTCTCTCTCTTAAGTAATCTTTCTGAGAAATACCCTGGCTGCCCTTCCTGGAGTTGTGTCTTAGTTATTTCCAGATCTAATCGAGTTGACAAGCCAAGTTAACCACTGCAAGAGGTATAGGTCCATCATGGCAAGGACATAGCAGAGTAGAGAAATTCACATCATGACCACCAGGAGGCAGAAAGAGGAGCATGCATGACCCAGGACAAGATACAGCTCCAAAGACACACCTCTAGAGACCCCTTCCTCTAAATGGAGTCTACCTCCTACCTCTCAGCACCTCTCAAAAGTGCCATTAGATAAATGGACTGAACCACGCATGAAGTCAGAGCCCTCACTACCTAAATCATCTCTGAAAACATCACTGACACCTTTAGAGATATCTCATCTTCTAGGCATTCATTCCCTCAAATTGACAATTAAGGTTACTTACCAAAGGTTTATAGAGCTGGCTCACTGGTGTGTTCATGGCCAGTGGAGGGCTGTGATTGGGATTTTGGTCTTGCCTGGACTTTCTCACACATCTGAGCTTCCACCACAGTGGCCCATCTCTCTGGTCCCTCTCTCTCTCTGATCTTTTGTCAAGAAAGCCTGTGTGTGTTCTCATCATAGTGACGGGGTGGAAATGTGCCAAATGCCCCTCAAGCCTAGGCTAAGAATGGACAGAGTATTCCATCTGCATCACTCTGCTAACCAAATAAATCACAAGGCCACCCAAGAGTCAAATGTGTGGAGAAGGAGCCTTCCTTCCATGGGAAGAGCTGTGGAGGCATTTTTGCAAGGGGCATTCTCATTTCAGAAGCATCCACCCTGTCACTCTGCATTGTTGGGGGGATTTTCTAAGAACACACCTGGGAGTGTCTGAGGCAGCAGCCGGCACACAGATGTGTGGTGCCTATGTCCATGTCTCGTCTCTTTTCCTACAAAAAGAAGCCAAGAGCAGGGGCCAGACACAGTCAGATCCTCTATGTGCACAGTAATAGGGTACTGAGCAGGGGCCAGACAAGGCCAGAGCCTCCAGGAGCACAGCAATAGGGTAGGCGGCAGGAACACAGCAGGTGGACTTTTCAATGCGCACGTGAGTACTGCTTACGCCTATTTCATCAGGCAAGTGTTCTCAAAAGGACTTTTCAAAAGAGAGAAATTACAGGCCTCGCTTTGAGGAAACCTTGGCCATGTGGTGTCTGTCTTGCCCTTCTTTCTTTTCTCCCCCAAGAATACCCGCTGGAATGGTATAGGTCTTTGCCTTCTCGTCTCGAGGGGAACAATGCGTTATTTTGGTCTGCCTTTGATCACCAGTGATTCACTCTAAAGGCAGTGCTGCTGGGGAAGAGTGCAGAAAAATGACTATATAAAAATGGCTTCCTCTGTCTTTCTGCCCTTATTTCCCTGGGAGTCCNCCCCCCGCTTCCTAATCCTTGAGAACCAGTCTGACTGGACCCTAGGCTGTGCCTTATTTATCTCACCAGTAATCCTCTCTGAGTTATGCCAGGCATTAACTGGAGAGCATATTATTATGTAATTTGTCCAAAAGACATTTGACTTAAGGCTGCCAAGCAGCTGAAGTAAGGTCTCTACTTTTAAAAAAAAAAGTCGCCATAAATGATACATTAAATCACATTTTCACAATGGTAATTGCACAAAATGTGTAGAAAACCTGAAAATTTGTCAGAACGCTCAAAACAACTCCCTACATTTTGTGATCCAAAGGAAACAAGCAAAAAAAGAGAAAACTTTTGGTCTTTAAAAATAAAAGTTGAAAGCCAGCAAGATGGTTCATTGGGTATAGGTACCTACAATCAAGCCTACAACCAGAGTTTCTTTCCTGGAACCCATAGGATGAAGGGAGAAAACTGACCCTCAAAAAGTCCTCTGACCTCCACATGCACACTGTGGCATGCAGCTGCCCACCACGCTCCAGTAAATGTAAAAAAATATTTAAATAAACATTGAATTTGTGATATCCTTAGATTTGCGGCAAGGTTTTAAGGATGGCCAGGGGTGTCTAGCCATCACCCATTTCCCCTTTGTTAACAGATGACATCACCACGGAAGAGCTGTCATAGCTAAGTGATTGACGGCAGAATCCAGACTCCACGTGACTCTCACCACTCACCCCCTCCCAACACCCACTCTTTGTTCCTGGTGCAATCAAGGGCACGGTGCTGCATCTAATGACCACATCTCCCTGGTAGCCTCTGTCCTGTGATGATTTCTCAGACTTCCTTGTTTTTAATGATGTGGACAGCTTTGAGGAGACTGACGGGGTTGTTATAGAACGTTTGGATCCTGTTGATACTTTCCTTGTGATTATACTTGATTATGGGCTTTTGCCGTGAATGCTACAAAGTTGCCGTTCTGGCCATTCTTGCCATCATGTTGGTGGTTCCTGACATATCCTCTTGCCAGGGACAGCACTGTGTGCAGGACTGAAAAACTGGAAACCAAGGCTTCACCACAGGGGAATTAGCTTAGCACCTACTTTTACTTTATCTTGTTTCTTTCTCCTCATTTTTAAAAATTAATTAAATGTGTTCATTGACAATTGCACACGTATGTGTGATGTATAATAATGGGAAATATCCCATTTCTCTATTACTTCCACAGTTCCCCTCTTCCCTACAGATCTCTTTCTCATGCCCGTGTCTATTGGTTTTGTTCTGCAATCGACAGAGTCACCTAGAGCCTTCTATGTAACTGTGGGTTGGAAACTATACTTTGAAGCCTGGATACACAGGGGAAGACAATGATTCTCCTTCTCCCAGACTCTGTCACTTGTCAATAATTCAGCAGTAGGGGAAAAGGCCCATGAGCCCTGCCTTCTAAGATTGATTGTTTACAGTTTCAGTTTTATGCCAACCCCATGCAGGTAACCGTAGTCATGGGTTCATAGCTGAAATGACTTATCTAGTCTAGACTGTGGCATTTCACTGTAGTCTTTCACTCTCTCTTCTACACACTTCCCACCCCTTCTTGTGCAGGGTTCCCTGAGCCTTGGAGGGGGTGGTGTAAACGTCTTGTTTAGGACAGAGCCCTCAATTGTCACCTATTCTCAGCATCTTGAGTAGCCATGGATCTCTGCACTGAGAGCCTTTCCACTCAATGCTGACAGTAGTTCTTGTCTACAGCTATAAAGTAGATATTTGGTATGCATTTTGATGCTACATCAATTTAGTTAAGCAATGTGTATTTGTTTCCTTTCATAGTTCTGTGTCAAAATATCATGACCAAAGCAACTTATAAAATAAAGCTTTCCATTGGGCTTATGGTGTCAGAGGATTAGAGTTCATCATGGCAGAGCAAAGGTACTGTGGCAGGAACAGCTGAGAGCTCACATCTCGATCAGTAATCAGGAGGCAGAGACTATCCTGGGAATGGCATGAGTCTTAAAACCTCAAAGTCTGCAGTTACACATCTCTTCTCACAAGGTCATGCCTCTTAATCCTTCCCAGATAGTTCCACCAACTGGGGTTCTTATCATTCAAACCACCACACAACTGTAGTAAGTTCCCCACTTGGACTTATGACCTCCTCAGGCATGGGTTATTAACCAGGCTTACAATACCAGGCATGGGTTCCCTCCCATAGAGTGGGGCCTCATATCCAATCTGAGGGCAGTTGTTTATTCCATACCACGGTTGTACCACTGTTGTATAGAGGGCACAACTTGCCTGGAAGATTGGTTTCTTGGGTTCATAGCATTCACAGCTGGGTAAGACCACTGATACCCTCCAATCCCTGCCCCTTGCTTAGCGCCTCCTGGCTCTGTGACAGCTAGTCAGCAGTGAGGGAATTCCAGCTGAATTCCACTTTACTTTTCTATATCTTGTAACCAAAGTATAGATGAGAGGATACGGCCTTACCACTGGTTCTGGTAGTTAGCCAAGAGGGCTGACAAGAGCCTGCATTGTTTTAGGGGTCTCCAAGGTCTCCTTGATCAGCTCCTGTGCAGGTATCTCACACCTGGGACTGGGAATTTTGTTTAGCAACCCTCTGCGTCTAAGGGCAGCCTTATCTAGTGTTGTAGGATAACTCCTTTATCATCTCTTTTCTGTTTTGTCTTATAAGATAGGTTTCCATAGAGCTTTTTAATATGCCTTTTATTCCAGTTAATTCCCCTCCTGCAGCTTCATCTCCCCAATTTCCTCACCTCCATCCCTGCTTAAGCCTTCCGACTCCAGTGCTCCCCTCTCTGTTTCCCTTTCACCTGTGCTCAGCTAGCTGCCCCCCTCCACCCAATTAGGGAACCTCCCTAGCTATATCCCCTTTCGAGGTCTCTGGCTTTCACAGGCACTCCATGTTAAACAAAGCTAAAGAGGGTTAGGACCCACAAAGAAGAGTGAATATCCAGCATTTGTTTTTCTTGTTCTGGGTTACTTCATTCAGCATATTTTTTTCTAGTTTTATCCACTTACCTGTAAATTTCCTTATTTTAACAGTATTCCATTGTGTAAATGGATCACATTTTTATTATCCTTTCATCAGTGATGAACATTTAGGCTGTTCCCATCTCTTAGCTACTCTTAGCTAAAGTAGCAATGAATATGGGTGAGCAAGTGTCTTTATAGCAGGAAATAGATTTCTTTGGATATATGTCAGTGAACTTTACATTGGGACATACAGTAGTTTTATTCCTAGTTTGTTGAGAAACCTCCAGGCTGTGGTTTCCACACTTACCGACAATGCACCAAGGCTCACTTCCCCCCACATTCACAATAGCCTTTGTTGTTATTTGTGTTCTGGATGGCAGATATTCTGACCAGGGTGAGATGGAATGAATCCTAAAGCAGTTTTCATCTGCATCTTCTTGATGGCTAAGGATGTTGAACATATTTTTAAGTCTTTGCTAGCTATTTGTAATTTTTCTTTTGAGAAATCTGTTTATTTCTATATCCTTTTAAAAATAGAACATTTACTTGGTGTTATTTTTTTTAGTTCTTCCTATGTTCTAGAAACTGACCTCCTATCAGAAGAATGGTTGACACAGACTTGTTCCCATTCTGTGGGCTGCTTATTCACCCCATGGTTGGTTTCCTTTGTTGTACAGAAGCTCTGTCTCAAAAACACAGGGAAGCTGACGTAATTTCTTAATTGCAATCCCCTATAAAAATCAAAATAAAATATAATAATAATAATAATAATAATAATAATAATAGTTCACATACTTCTAACATATAATGGCACAGGATTTATATTACCTTTCTAAAACACAGGGAAGGGAGCATAGTGAGGAAATACTGGAGCAAAGCAAGACTGAAAACCAGCTGGGCAAACTCCAAACTCTGCATCTCCATGTCTGATGTCAAAGCAATCTTCAGATCTCCAACTCCATTCAGTTTTGATGAACTGCAACACACTTCTTTCTCTTGGGCTGGTTCCCCTTTCTGCTTTCTTTGGCAGGTATCCCATAGCTCTGGCATTTCCAACATCTTAGAGTCTCTAAGACAATCTAGGCTTCACCTTCAGAGTTTCATGCAATGGCCCCTCTGGCCTCCATTCAAGTACACCCCTGGCATATGCCTGGCCTCAGTAGCTTTCATTAGGCAAGGAGGCAAATTCCATAATACCTTTCTTCTATTCTTGACTCTTAAAGCCGGAGAACCACGTGGCCAAAGCTGTCAAGTTTTACTACTTACTGGGGCTGGAACATGGTCCTCTTGTTCAATTATATATTCACCAACTTTTTTGCTTTCCATGGCTTTCTTCACTACTTAAGATTGGCTGTTCTAGAACTTGCTTTGTAGATTAGGCTGGACTCAAACTGAGAGATCTCCCAACCTCTGCCTTCCCAGTGCTGGGATTAAAGGTGTATAGCACCACACCCTGGTGCAGGAGAATTGTCTGTATTCTGTCAATCTTGTATTTTAATAAAACGCTGNCTAATGGGCCAATCAGTTTATAATCTTATGGAGATCTCTGTGTGATTTTCTTTGAGACATGCCAGCTGTGGGGTACTGGGTGGTACAGAAACTCCAACAAGCTGGCCCTTCATGTTACAACACCCTTCTCTAAGTTTTCTTTAATTCCTTTTCACAAGTTGGAAATTTAGCTGAGTGTAATCTTTTCCTGAGATCACCACTCCCTTTATTCCATTTCTTAATCTGTTAATTTCCTTGAAGACAGGGTTAACCATCATTCCACCTCCTGGTGCTCCTTTTCTCCTCAAATATGTTTCCTTGCTCAGCTTGCTTCTTTTCATTATATATCTTCATTAGATTTAACACTGATAATCACATGACAGCGTCTACAGTGGGCTGTTTTGAGATTTCCTCTGCCAAAGGAATTGATGCAAAATTCTTCACATTAGCCTCAGAAAGACTTTTGGACAAGGGCAATAAACAGCCACATTATTCATCCAAGTATCACAAGACCATTCTCTAGGCCACATGCTAACATTTTTTTCTTCTGAAACCTCTCAATCCAGGCACTCACAGTTCAAATCCCACCCAGCACAGCTATCTTTCATGCTTCTACTAGTATGGCCCATTAAGTAGCACTTAAAGTATTCAGTGCTTTTCTAATCCACAGTCCAAGGTCCATATTCTTTCAAACAAAAGCATGGTCAGGCTTATCACAGCAATATACCAGTCCCTGGTACCAACTTCTGTCTTAGTTAGGGTTTCTAGTGCTATGAAGAGACACTATGACTGCAGCAACTCTTATAAAGGAAAAATATTTAATTGTGATGGCTTACATTTTCAGAGGTTTAGCCCATTATCATCATGGTAAGACATGGCAGCATGTAGGTAGACATGATACTGGAGAAGTGGCTGAGTTTCCTACATCTTGCAGGCAACTGGAAGTGAACGGAGATATTGGGTAGTATTTTGAGCACATATGAGACCTCAAACCCACCTATACAGTGACACACTTCATCCAACAAGACCACACCTGTTCCAACAAGGCCACATCTCCTAATAGTGCTACTCTCTATGAGATTTTGGGGACTAATTACATTCAGACTGTCACAGCATCTCATGCAGCCTGAGCTGATGTTGAATTCACTATGTAGCTGAGGATAACCTTGAACTTGACCCTGGTTTACTATTCTCTGGTGAGAGCCAGTGTCTATTGCTGTGAGGGCTCACAGATGTGATCCTGTTCCACCTTGACTAAAGGTCAGAGAGTTTGAGCTTATTTTTGCTCTTTCAAAGTTGTTGACAACAGATGTGGCTACAAACAAGAGATCCTGACCTAGGGTGTAGTTAATTAATACTTTGGGTATAGAGGTGGATTCACTCTACCTGGACCAAAGATTGGAGAATTCAAGTCTATTCCTTATATCATGTCAATAAAATCTGTTGCTGCCCCCTCCCGTTTTGGAGTGAAGTGTATAAACCTTTAGAAAATAAACATGAATTCAGTGTTCACTGAATGCCCCTCCCAGTGCTGTTCTGTTTCTGCCTCTTATTTCTCTCATATCTCTGTTCCTTTTGCTTAATAATTCTAATCTTCATGCTCCTACCCTGGAA
>LOJH01062641.1:0-10833 GCA_001685095.1 Ellobius talpinus
TTTATTAACCAATAAAAGTAACACATAGACAGATGACCCTCCTCCATCACCTAGACAACAGTGAGTACCCTAAGAGAGACATACATGGATCAAATCTACATGGGAAATAGAAAAATACAAGGTCTCCTGAATAAATTGGGAGCATGAGAACCATGGGAGATGGTAGAAGGGGAGGGAAGAGGAAGGGAGAGGAGCAGAGAAAAATATACAGCTCAATAAAAACAATAAAAAACATTTAGCACTGATCATATTTTAAGCCCCATTAGATGATTAAATTATAGGTGATAACTAACATAAATGTTCACTCTTACTTTTGATTTATTTAAATATTAATCTTTTATTTTTAACAGTGCTTTTACCTTTCCCTCCAGATGAATTCTTTCTTATTTTTAGAAGTAAAAACAAACAAAAAAAACTAGGAATTTTAAAGGAATTTGCTATTTGTGATGTTAATTTTTTGTGTCTTTGTATTCATTAATTAAAAAATTGTAAGAACAATTTTTAAAAAGCATATTTAAAAAATCCTAAATTTTCCTTGGTATAAAGAACATCATGACCAAATATGACTGGATCATGTGGGGGTGAGGCACAGAGCAAAACACTGTCAAGCCTCTATAATAAAACTCTTTTTATTGATTTATTTCTATATATACAGATCACTTAATGATATTTCCACAGGATAAACCTAGCTTTATGCTTTTCTGTCAGACCCAGATTATATCTTAGTTTTTGTAGTAGCTAAAAAATATCAAACAAAATTACACAGGGCTAGAAGAAGATATTTTTGTGTGTATGTTGCTGGGTAGTACCAGAATGAAGGAAAGAAGATGGGATTAGGGTAGTAATATTTCATGCTCCATTCTATGGTCAATAACTAATGTTGACAAGCTACAGCTGTGAACCAAAGAAGAAATATCCCCCATAGTCTCACGTTTGAATACTTGGTCCCCACCTAGAACAGCTGTTTGGGAAGGTTGTGGAATTTTAGGAGGTAGAGCCTTGCTGTGGGAAGTGGATCACCACGGATGGCTTTGAGGCTTTATAGCCAGGCTCCACTTTATTTTGATTCTGTTTCCTGAATGTGGTTGCAGGGTGGCCATCAACTTCCTACTTCTTTCTCCATATCTTTCTTGACCATGATGGATGGTATCCTCTAAGAACTGTCTGCTAACATCAGTCCTTTCTCTCTTGAGTTGTGTTTGCATTTAGGGTATTTTATCATA
Organism: Ellobius talpinus; assembly: GCA_001685095.1. Classification (NCBI taxonomy): domain Eukaryota; kingdom Metazoa; phylum Chordata; class Mammalia; order Rodentia; family Cricetidae; genus Ellobius; species Ellobius talpinus. The sequence continues at coordinate 1,224 of LOJH01062641.1, forward strand.
GCAATAAAAGTAACTAAGATAGCTAATAATGATTAATATACTTATATACATCTATGCTTTGATCAAGGTTGCTTTTATCCTTTCAGAACAACGTTTTGTGGATAATTTTGTCTTATATCTTCACGGATGATGTGGGATTCCCCTCTGTATGCTGTGAATATCATCAGTTAATACAGCAACTGCTTTGGGCCTATAACAGAGCTATAGGGGAACAGAGGGTGGGGAAAACTAAACAGAATGCTGGGAGAAAGGAGGCAGAGGCAGAGAAAAGCCATGTAGCCCTGCCGGAGACAGACGCCAGAACTTTATCTGGTAAGCCACTGCCACATGGAGATACATGGATTAATGGAGATGGGTTAAATTAAGATATAAGAGTTAGCCAATAAGAAGCTAGAGCTAATGGGCCAAGCCATGTTTTAAATAATATAGTTTCTGGGGCTGGGTGGCTGAGCAGCCAGGAACCAACAAGCGGCTCTCCATCAACACACAGATACATATTCCAAAACTCCTTTATTTTTAATCCTATCTATATAGATCTGTGAACACATTCAAAAGAAAAACCCTTAGATTACTCATGATAGAGGAAATACTATTTCTGCTATCTCTATATATGAAACAGGCTAAAATTCCCTTATAGAAATAGAGTTAACCATATATCTTTGACTTTCCTTGTGAGAGAATTTAATTCATTTTCTACTGTTGTCAGTAATTGGCAAACAGATATATATTTTAGCAGTTAGGGGGCACATGTGAGAACTTAGGAACAAAATCAATCTACCAGTGACAATTGCACAGTTTTTTAAACAGGCCTCAGAGTGAACCAGGGTCATTTTTTCCTGTTTCTTGTTGGGATAATCACAACATTTAAATTTTAATTTTAGCTAATTAAATATTCTGCATTATCTCCAAAATGAGGATTGAACAAAAGTAATCAGAAGCCCATTCTGTACCTTACTGTCACAAGTCTCTTAAGTTTCATCCTCCCTAGACAATCTTTTACATAATTCCTGTCATAATTTAGCCCTGAAGGTAGGAAAAATCCTTTGATCTCAGTGCTGCCAAATCTTCCATCTTCCAGCAGTGACCACAGTTTAGTAACTGCTCATGAGATGTGTTTGCACATCATTAGAACTCTCTAGCGACATAGATGTTCCCATCAGGAGACTGTCATACAGTTCAGGAGATGTTAACATTTTTAATCACTGTGTAAAAGTGACGTTTCCTATTAATTTTGTTCTTCTACTGGATTTTCTAAGCAAAAGCCTTCTGTGGGAGGCAGAATGATGTCAACACAGTCATAGCACAAAATGTTCAACTTTATAGTGACACATATTCTGGCATATGTTTCACTACTTTTAAGAGCAGTGAAACAAGAGCTTGGGTGGTGATATCAGCTTTATATGCTCAAGTGTGAAGGTTTCTAACACTTGAGAATGACATTAGAACTAATATTTCCCCTGACGTATGGTTTTATATTGTAGCTCTAGATGAGTCAAGTCCATCCATGGATGTTCGTGTTTTGAATACTGGAGGCCCAGCTATTTAATTTCAGAAGAATGGAGATGTTTGCAAGCAAAGTGGTCTGCCAGAGTATTTAATAAAAAATATCATAATTTTAGAAAAGAGAAAAATCAGATCTTCAGTGTCAACTCCAAATGCATGAGGGTTCTGTAGAGTTTTGAATCAACAAATCTTTTATACTTTTTATGAAAAAAAGAGAACCTTGAAGTCAGTAATTTAATTCAATATTGGATATTTAGTAGTCCCTTTTGGAATCATTTTGATTAAAAAGTTACCATTACAAACATGTATAAAAAAAAGAATCAGTTGCCATTCTTATCATTAGTATAAGAAAATGTTTGAACACTGAAAATCAATGACTTTATTTGAACTTGTAAAAACACTGGAAATCAAGAGCAAATTGGCTCCATGAAATTGAGGGAAACTGACTGACATAATAACATTCTGAATAGCAAATTAAATCTTTAGCCAAAGCACAGACATGAGGACTTACACTTTCAAACTTAACAGTTTATTGTCATTGCACTACACTGGCATGAAATTGAAGGCATACTTTAACAAAGAGTAGAGTCTAGAAAAAATTTAATGCATCTATAGATAACTGCATTCTGAAAGCTGTGCTAAGAAGCACACTGGAAAAAGCATAAACTCTTCTAATGGTACTGTCTTAATTAGTCATTAACACACAGAAGAATGAAGTTAGACCCTTATCTGTTACCAGTAATACAAATCAATCCAAATTAGTTTAAAGATTTAAAAAAGGATGAAATCATAATACAATAAAAAAATTCTTCTAGAATTAAAATGAATGAGGATTTTTTTAGGTAAGACCTCAAAACTTCAGAAAAAGCTAAAGTAGACAACTGAGATTATATCATGCTAAAAAATATCTTGTAAAGAAAAATTAATACTCCAAAGAACAGAAAAATCTTCAGAACTTATGAAAATAGACCAAATCTGGTGGTACATGGCATGATCTCAGTGCAGGGTAGCTTTTGGTTTTCAAGTCTAGCCTGTGTTACATAAAACAAGAGTTGGCCTCAAAACAAACAAAAACAAAAGAATGGGAAAATCTTTGTAGACTGTTTATTTGAGAGGGCATATTAAGGATCTGAAAATTTTAGAAGTAAAATAAAAATAAAAAAACAAAAATGATCTGATTATAAAAGGGGTTAAATAGATATTTCTGGGAAGGGAAAAAGAAAAAAAATACAAACAAATGAGCAACTGTATGAAAAAGATACTAACATTACTAATATCACCATATCTAAGTAATATGATGATTGTTAGAACTATGACAATGGAGATCATGTGGAACAATACACTTTGCAAGGCTTTGGGAATGTATTCATTACAGAACATGTCATGAGTTTCAAAGGAAAAAAATCCTGAAAAACAGAACTCTTGTAGAATCCAGCAATCCTACTTTTGTGTACCTATCCAAAGGAAATGAAGTCAGTATGTCAGAAATATCTGCATTTGTTACTATTCCCATAGTGGAGAAATGGAAACAAGCAAGATATCTATATGGGTATCATATCTATATTGGCCATATCTATGTCTATAGTGCCACCATCATATTAAGTTAAATAAATCAGCCATAAAAAGACAAATTTCCATGATCTCTCTCACATGCATCATCTCAGAAACTAATTTTATGGTTCAGCATAGAATGATGTTTATCAGAATCCAGAGAGAGTAGGGAGAGGGGAAGAGAAGAGTGTTCTTAAACCCTGCTTAGCAAGACCAAAAGGTTTTAGTGTCTTAGTCCACAAAAAAACAAATGTTAAGTAGCAAGAATGCACTCTACACTTGAAAACAGTATTAGAAAGCAAGTTATGGTTTTTCATCATACGTGCCAAAATGTATGAAGAGGTAGAAATATTTAATCTGTTTTCAACATTATTCAATGTATACATATATTGAAATAGTACACTAATATGCACAAGTTCTAAACTTGAATGTATCTGTTAAACGTACCTTTTTTAAAAAGCAGAAAACTTATAAAATGCATACAGTAGACATTGTCACAGAAAAATGATCAGCATCACCTATTGTCAATATTTCAAATAAAAATAGCAAGTTGCTACTGTAGAAGAGTTAAAATGACTAAACTAAACAAAATGAAAAACAAAACTAACCCCCAAATTAACTAGTGAGACTGTAGAGCAATGGGAAATTTCAAGCATTACTGATCATCCCGTCACTTTGGAAATCAGTTAGACGGTTTCTCACAGTAGAAAGATGGTTATCATAGTGTAATCCAGTGTTTGAACTCTTTCTGATAAAAAAAAACCTTTATTTATGATCACGAAAACCTAAGATCCACTAAGCTGTCTATCCATGGTGAATGAATACCAGTCTATGACAATGGAATACTATTCAGAGATAAAAATAAATGAACTATTAAGTCATGAACAAACATGGCTATTTCACAAATGTTTATTATTTTAATAAAAATGTGAAGGGTTGTGTTCTACTTGATTTCAACTATATGACATTTTGCCCAGATAAAATCGATAGAAAAAAAAGGATTATCAGAGGTTTTCTGGGAGAAAAGGAATATTTACACAGATAAAACATGGAAGACTTACAAAGTGGTGTAACTATCCAGTATTCCAATGCAAAACTGAATGCACAAAATATCTGTCCAAAACCTAAGGAAGAGAGCAGTAAGAACAGTAAAATAACATAGGTAAAAAGTTTTTAAAGTCTCTTAAGAGATTCTGCCAGTTCAGGATGGACATTTGTCTTCTGTATGTATATGAAGTATAATCATCTTGCAAACATATAAGACAGTAGCATTGAAACTGGTGGGGATAAAGGGTGCTGATTGAGTAATTTTGGAAATAAGGATAAACACAACAAGTTGACAGTGGATCAGAGATAGAAACATCAGTGTATAGCCTTACTTCCTTAATGCAGATACAATATTCATGGATAGCTGGGCTTCTGAGACTTGTATTTGTATAAACTGACATTCAGATACTCACTGCTGTGTTGTGTGGAGATGCCTTACAAATACCTTCTTGAGAATATTTAAAGTACATCTTGATTTCCTATATCATTTCCCAATAAACAAAAACAGAATTCTAGAAGAAATGAAAGAAACAACTTGCAGTTGGTTTAAGATAGAAAGTATGTAAGATGTGCCTGAATTACCTTATCCCAACAGAGAATCAAGAAAGGAACTCATCCCCTTTGTGTGTGTGTGTGTGTGTGTGTGTGTGTGTGTGTGTGTGTGTGAGGGAGAGAGAGAGAGAGAAAGAAAGAGACAGAATTTATTAGAAATAAAAAGAGCACTTAAAGAGCCATAATAAGAACAAAAGTCTGATAAGGTTGTGTTGAATTTCATCCAAGTATAAAATATATACCTTTGTATTAGTATATTAATATGTATCAATTAGTATTGATTTTTAAATAAATTGTTGAGTACAGAAATGGAGAGAAAAAGACAGACAGCTTTGGAGAAGAATTTAAAATAATTTGTGTAGATACTTCATTCTCAAAAAGGTAGAACATAATTTCTTAATATTTAAAATAGGACTACACTCAGTAGCTTCCTTCCAGAATGTGCAGCACTGGAAAAGTGTCCAAAACAATCATCCTCCAGTTGAGCAATTTGGCAGCCATGGTCACCAACTACGAGAGGTTCTGCTGGCAGAGGAAATGACCAACTAGATGGGATACAGATAACATGCCACATCTATGCATTTCTTGGCTCACCAAAAAAAGGTGACCTGAGTATAATGATCAATCAAATATTAGACAAACTCCTCTGGGAATGTTTGAAAGCCCTCTGCCCAGGACTTCAAAATTGCCGAGGTCATCAAAAGAAGAGAACTGACTATTGTCAGTGAAGCTTAGTCCAAAGGAACCTAACAACCATATGTAACTTGGTATCTTCAATGAGATTCTGGTAGTAAGGTGGAAAAATAAGGAGCAATCACTAGCTAAAAACTAAAAAATATCGTGTGAGACATGGAATTGGGTTCAAAACAGTGTGTTAGTACTGGTTGTAACAAATATACTTTACTGATGTCAGAAGTTAATAATAAGGCAACTGGGAAATTAGAGAAACAGTCTTGTTACCATGTTAACTTCATCAACCTCATTATAAAAATTGTTTCAAATAAATAGAATCACCACACACTGAAGTTAAGAGCTTCTATACAGTTAAATTTGCATTTGGAATAGAAGCTGTGAAGTATACATTAAATTGTATGCATTCAGTATGGAATATATTTTATGTACCTATTCACCACCAAAACCAAAAATTCCATGAAGAGTTTAATAATTGGCTTTGTGTCATCTTTCATAACTCATGCCCACTACCTTCATTCAGTCCTCTCTCATGTCCTAATGCTTAAATCCTTCTTCTTCTCATTTTTTCATGTTATACTACGCTCACAAACATATTTATCTTTTGTTTACTCTGATTTATGGATTTTTCATTTATTTTATTTTATCTGTCTGGCTGTTTGTCTGTATATATGGATGTGTGCCACATGAGTGTCTGGTAACCACAGAGATCAGAAGATGGTGCTGAAAGGTCTGGAACTGGTGCTATGGATAATTGTGAATGGCCATGTGTGTGCTGGAACCTGAACCTGGATCCTCTGCAAAAGCAGTCAGTGCTCTAACAGCTGGACCATCTCTTCAGTCCTTCATCCCCCAAATTTAAAACTGGTGCCTTATTAAATTAAAAAAAATTCTGTAAAAATAAGGAAACAGTTACTTGACTGAAAAGAAATCTTACTGAATGGGAGAAAATCTTTGCCAGTTATACGTCAGGCTGAAGATTATTATACAGTATACAAAATATGAAACTGAAGAACAATCAATCCATCATAGCATTAACTAATAGACTCAATACAGAGCTTTATAAAAAGAAAGAAAGATAAAAATAGAAACAAATAGTCATTTGGTGTAAGAAGGCTGATTGTTCATTTCCCGGCTGCCCAGACTCCCAAAATAACCACACTGATACTGTATTAATTAGATCACTGGGTAAAGTTCCATTTAGTTTTTTCCACCTAGCTCTGTTCTACCCTATCAGGGCAAGCCAGTTTTCTTTATTCATTAATAGTAATCACAGAATAGAGAGGGGAATCTCATATCAGTCATTAAATATTTAAAACAGTGTTTGCGATTCTTAGTCAACAGAGAAATGCCAATTTAAATTACTTTGAGGTTGCATCTCACCTCAGTCGGAATGACAATTATTAAAAATATAAATAACAGCTGAGTAATACTCCATGGTGAAAATGTACCACATTTTCTTTATCCATTCTTTGGTTGAGAGACATCAAGGTTGTTTCCAGTTTCTGACTATTATGAATATAGCCACAATAAACATTGATGAGCAGTTGTCCTTGTGGTAGTAGGGAAAGTTCTTTGGGTAGATTCCTAGGAATGGTATACCTGGGATTTGAGGTAGATCGATTTCCATCTTTCTGAGGAATCACCATATCGATTTCTCTAGTGGCTGTATAAATGTGCGCTCTAACAGTAATGAAGGAGTGCTCCTATTGCTGCAAACATTCACTACCACGAGTTATCACTTACGTTATTGAACTTAGCCAATCTGACATGCATTAAGATGGAATCTCAAAGCAGTTTTTATTTGTATTTCCCTGATGGCTAAGGATGTCACATTTCTTTAAGTGATCCTCAGTTATTTGTGATTCTTCTATTGAGAATTGTCTTTTTAGATCTGTATCCCAGTTTTTAACTGGATTATTTGTTTTTTATGTCTAATTTCTTGAGTTCTTTACATATTTTGGAAATCAGTCCTCTGTCAGGAGTGAAGTTGGTGAAGATCTTTTTTTCCATTCTATAGGCTGCCATTTTGTTCTATTGAGAGTGTCCTTTGCCTTATAGAAACTTTTCAGTTTCATGAAGCTCTATTTATTAATTGTTGATCTTAGTACCTATGCTATTGTTTTCTGTTCATAAAGGTGTCTCCTCTGCTATATACATTCAAGGTTGTTTACCCACAGTCATCAGAATGTATTACATAGAGAATAATCGAATTTCAAAAAAACTTAAAATTAAAAGCACAAATAAAAAATTACTGAAAAGGATATGAGGAAAGGGTAATCCATATTTGTTACCTATGTTAATATGTATTTGTACAGCAAGTATGAAAAAAGTATAGAGGCTCCTCAGAAAACTAATAACAGAACTTTTATATAATCCAGCTATATCACTTCTCGGCATAGAAAGAATAATTCTATGTAATATCAAAGTGATACTTGCACATTCATCTTTATTGTTCTTATATATATATTGTAAAAACTAAAGTGAATCTGTCTTGATGTCTAGCAACAGGTAAGTGGATAATGAATTCATGGGACATATACACAATGGACTATTATTTAGCAAACAATAAATAAAAGTAAAAGATGTCAAAATACGTGTACTAGCAAAGGTGGTGATTAGAATGAAATCCATCAACAAAAAGTACTTATTAGAGGAGACAAATGGTGCAAGGTCAATCATCTAGGCTTCCATCTAGAAAACTGGAAAAAGAACAAAGTAAATAAAATGTTGGTAGAAAAATAAAATTCCAGAAAACCAATTAAATTGGCTAGTTGTAGTGCTGCACACTTGAAATATCAAAACTCAAGAGCTGATGCAGAATATTGAGTTCAAGATCAGCTTGTGCCACACAACAAGCTCCAGACAGCCTGGTGTAGACACTAGGGTGTCCATATTGACCCTTTGTGTGTGACTATAGTTAATTGAAAACAGTAAGGATAAAGCAATAAATTCAAAGGCTTGTTCTTTGAAAGGATCTATAAAATTGACAAGCTTCTGTTCAGGAAAATTAAAAAAATAGACAAGACATGAAATATACAATACCAGAAGCAAAAGACATGACTATACTTATTGAACATTAATATAATATGCCATACACAAAATATTTATTATATATATATTTATATATATTTAACAGCAATTAAAGAAATAGAGGTCATAAATTTTAGAGAGAGCGAGTAGAGGTGGGCATAGGAAGGATTGGGGGGGAAATGGAAGGGAGAAAACATTATATTTTGATCTCAAAGAATAAATATGCTAATAGAAAGTAGTATTAAAAGAATACTGTGTTGTTAAGTGTTGTTGTTGGTGTACACCTTTCATCCCAGAACTCTGGATGCAGATGAGGGCAGATAACTGTGAGTTTGAGTCCAGCCTGGTCTACAGGGCAAGTTCCAGGATAACCAGGGCTACATAGAGAAACCCTGTCTAGAGAAACCAAACAACAACAATAACAAAAATTGTAAGAATACTGTTAATGTTCCATGCACACAAAAATGATACTCTAATGAATTAAGCCAAAGGAGTCCCAACAAATATGCCAACTAAAACAAAAGACACCCCAAATGAAATTATATACAAATATTCCTCATGAATTGAGAGGCAAATACCCTAAAAAAAGGAATGAATAAAATCCAACAATTTATATGTGTGTATAATAACTAAATGGGACTCATTATTAAAATCTTGTTGATCATTTGAATATTAAATTAATTTAATCTTTTAGTTGTTAAAATTTAACACTTGAATTTTGTAAGCACTCTCAGAAAACTGGAAATAGAGTGAATTTGCTCAGTTTGTCATATATCACAAAAACCTATGGTTGCCATAAGGCTGGGAGCAGAGCAAAAAATGTTCCTCTTCATCACTGGGCATCCTAGATAATGTAATAAAAGGACACAGCACAGCACAAAACAAACAGCACATCAACAAATATGAAAATGAGAAAAGGAAATAAAAATATATGGGTAGGGGAAAAGAAAGAAAAAGGTATCTTTGATTATGAATGGCAAAATAGTGTCTGTAGAATATGCATCAGAATTGACAAACAAGCCTTAGAACTAATAAACAGTTCCAGCAAGGTTGTGGAAATCACATTTATCATGATAAAGATGACAAAATTCCTCTGCAATGACAAAAGGAGTGTGGATTTAAAATACATCTCTATTTAAATTATCATTAGAGTGATGTGGGATGTCCTGTATATGTTTTTCTTTTTTAAAATATTTATTTATTTATTATGTATACAATAGTCTGTCTGTGTGTA
>LOJH01062643.1:0-10833 GCA_001685095.1 Ellobius talpinus
CAATGGTTCTGGGTTTTGATTCTACTTCATGTACTGGCTGTGTGGGAGCCTAGTTTATTTGGATGCTCACTTTCCTAGACCTTGATGGAGAGGAGTGGACCTTGGACTTTCCACAGGTCAGGGAACCCTGTCTGCTCTTTGGACTAGGAAGGGATGCGGAGGGGGAATGGGAGGATGGGGAGGGAACTGGGAGGAGGGGAGGCGGTGGAAATTTTTAAATAATAATAATAAATAGTAATAAATAAAAAATGAAAATAAAAATATCTATAATGACCAAATAATCAAGGCTTCTCTGTGTTGGAAATAATGCCTGATTGCTACTAGAAAAATGAGCAAGAACAAGGAACAAATTCTGCAGATGATGGGAAATACCTCAGCTGGCTCATTGCATGAGTTTTAGAAAAAATGTTGACCATCAGAAGAGTCTGGTATTAGAAAGCAAGGATGCAAGAGTCAGAATTAGCTGGTATTTTGTGGTCAATAAATGTTGAGACTTGACCACAAAAGGACATGCAGTCATGGTAACAGTAAGCATGTAAGGTTCCAATGGGATTATTATAAAAAATTGTTTTATATATATCTAGTAAGCAGTTGGCTATATGTCATGTATAGGAAGGGCTTGATCATAAAGAACTCGTGGTCTCATATATAAGAATTGGAAGCTTCAGTCAACTCTATGAAGTTTTCTTTATTTTTCTGTAGTTCTTTTAGAACATCACATTTCAGCAATTTTTGCTACCATAGACCATTGCTTCCTTCTTGAATGTCTCATGTTCCTGATTTATCAGTTACTTTTTGTACTGCTGTGACCAAATACCTGCTGAAGAATAGTTCATGCTTTAAATAAATAGAGTCCCCTGTAGCATATAAGGCATAGTGGTGGTTGGTTCTGTGACAGAAAGAGTGAGAAGCATCTTTTGGCTCACATCTCAATTGAACAGGAATCAGAGATGAGACACAAAACAGAGCTAGGCTATAAACCTTAAGAAACATCCCATTTACCCATTCTTTAGCTATGCCTCACCATAAATAACACCTGCATTTTTATTTTTCACTACATTTTTTATTATTGACTGACCTCTTGACAACTCTGCCCATCCATTTGGCTGGCTTATCATTATTTTTCTTTTTCTTCTAACTGATAATAATTTTTAAGATCATGCAACATGCCTTTTCTAATTCTCTATTTAGTCTCTGTCCTAGGCTTTTACATTCAATATCATCAAGAGAATACATACACACTTTCACATACTTGTAAAAAATTTAATATGTCTGTATATTATAATATTCAAAGTTCTCTAAAGGAACAAAATTGATAGAACAAATAGCTCAGTATTCACAATCTGATGTTGGTATCCTAGAGGATTCCTACAGAGTTGCTTCTCTTCTGTCTTTATTGGGGTCCCAAAGAGGTAGGTTCTTGTATTAGTGAAGGAATGCCCTAGCAAAGGATAGATGAACTTACCATAGTGAGGGAAAACAGGAAAAATGGAGAAGGTTCCTTCTTTCATGTCCTTTTATGTGGGCTGTAACCAAAAGATGTGGCCCAGATTTAGGGTAAGTCTCATATCAAATAATCCAATCATGAAAAGTGTTAGGGTTTTACTTGATTCCAATAGGCATATTTACAACCAGGATTAGCCATCATAAGTCTACCCCTTGTGAACTTGAAAAATATTTACACCTCCTTATGCTGTGATTAATTTCCAAATGAAAATAATAAATACTAGTTCATAATTATTCCTAATATGACATCACTACTGAACAAGCAAACTGTTTATATATCTTATAAAGGTGACAATGCCTCTTAAGGACTGTTTAGTCTTTTAGTAACTCATAATATAAGTATAATAATGATCAGCAATATCTCAATGATAAAGAAAACACAAATATCTATTTGATAAATGTCTATATAAGCACAAATATTCTTAAAATATAATGGAAATGCTCATGTCAATTATGATCCTTTTTTTCTTTCAGTTGTTTCTGTGACCTTAGCTAGTATTTGAAACTACTTTCCTTAACTGCCAATTCTGTATTTCTTCCACTTTCAGCAAGAACCTCAACAGGTCTTGGCTGTTTTCTAAGAGGACTGACTCATATATATCTTCTCTTTCCTAGAGGACTGACTCATACACACCTTTATTTCTGAAGGGTCTTGGACCTTTGTGATCCTACCTGAATTCAGTTCCTGTAACTTCCCATTGCCTTTAATCATAGGACATGAAAAGGTCAAGAAGTTCCCTAAAGGATCTCCTGCACTTTAGACATAATCTTTCACACCAGCATTGTGGAGAATATCTCCATGATAGTCTAGATCAATGTCTTTTCCCTACACAGTTATTTTTTCTTAGCTTGTTGTTCAAGTGCATCTGAAGCCGAAAGTGACCAGGGAGCTGAGTTTACAGATCAATGGGATGTTTGCGGTGTCTGCTGGCAGAAATGTTCCCCTGTCTAGAACCAACAATTTTAGGCTAAGAGAACTGTAAGGTTGTGGGAAAGAGAAGCATTTTTTCCTCATGTGTAACTATGAGTGATAGTGAGTGGACTGTGAAAGAGACTGAAGCATATATTGGTCTCTGGTTAAAAACATATACCATCTTCTGGAGAGCCTGCCTGATACCTCTGGACTACTGCTACATAATTAGTGTGGTAACTTTTTTCAGATGTCTTTTCCACCAGCATATCAAGCCAGCTACTTCAGGATAATTAGTAAAATGGTAAGACAAGTAGATTCTATGAGCATGGGTGGGCCCATTTTCACAGATATTTGGCTATGAAGGTAGTTCCTTGATTAGAAATAATGCTATATGGAATACTGTGACATTGGATGACATACTTTTTAACCACACAAATGTGAGTTTTAGAAGAAGCATTATGAACAGTAAAAGCAATATGAACAGTAAAAGCAAATCCATTACCAGAATAAATATATATTCCAGAATGGACAAATGGATTTCTTTTTCCACAAAGGAAGTGGTCCAATGTACTGATGGTGACTTGAATTAGACTGGTTCCCAGAGGCTCATATATTTGACTACTTGGTTCCCAATTGATGGAACTATATGGGAAGTATGAGGTGTAGTTTAATTGGAGGAAGTATATCACTGGGATGGGCTTTGAGGATTCAAAAGTCTTGCATCATTCCCAGTCTGTCCTCCCTCAACTTTCTATTTGAAGATCAAGATGTGACTGACCTCTTACCCATCATGGACTCTAGCTCTCTGAAATCATGAGCCCATTTAAACACCCTCTTTTGTAGGTTGCCTTGGTTATGGTGTTTTTTTGTCATGGCAATCTTATTTAATTTATTTTGTCTTATTTACTTTTTAAGACTGTGGTCAACCTGCCACTTAGTCACTAGCCAGTTGCCATGGGGAATGGCTGAGCCACTTCCACCTTGGTGACTAGCAATCCATGTTGTTGATCACATGCAAAACCGCCATTTCCCTCCACAGATTGAAAAACCAATGTGGGAATTCTGCAAACTTCTAAGTACAATTATGGTATGGGAAGTCCTTCTTTCTATGTGTGCTTTTATTGGTTAATGATTGAAAAAAAAACTGCCTTGGCATGTTGATAGGGCAGAACTTATGTAGGCAGGGAAAACTGGACTTAATGCTGGGAGAAGGAAGGCAGAAGGAGAGATGCCATGGAGCCACCAGTCACAGATGCTGTGAATTTTACCCAGTAAGCCACAGCCTTGTGGTGATACACAGATTAATGGAAATGGGTTAAATTAGTATAAGAATTAGCCAATGAGAAGCTAGAGCTAATGGGCCAAGCAGTGATTCAAGTAATGAAGTTTCCGTGTGATTATTTTGGGGCTACAAAGCCGGGAACAAATGAGCAGCTCCATGCAACAGATTGACGCCAAATGTGGGGCCCAAACCCAGAACCCTGAGATTAAGAGTCTCATTCTCTACTGACTGAACTAGCAGGGCAGCCAAAAACCAACAAGCAACCCCCCTTCAATAACTAAAAAAACTAAACAAAAGATATAAGATTCAGAGTTCTTGTTTTAAAAAAAGGGAAGGGAAGTGCTGTGGGGACTATGGTCATTTATCCTGTCACTTGTATTAGTTTTAATAAAATGTTGATTGTCCAGTAGCCAGGCAGGAAGTATAGGCAAGACAACCAGGCAGGAAGTAGAAGCAGGGCAATGAGAACAGGAGAATTCTGAGAAGAGGGAGGCTCAGTCTGGAGTCGTGACCCAGCCTCAGAGGAAGCAAGATTTGACTGCCTCACCAAAAAAGGCACCAAGCCATATGGCTAACTTGGACAAGAATTATTGGCTAATGTAAGGTATAAGAATTAGTTAATAAGAGGCCTGAACTAATGGGCCAATCAGTTTATAAATAATGTAGACCTCTGTGTGATTCTTTGTGCTTAATGGCTGAAGGACCAGGCAGGACAGAAAACCTTGGCCAACACATTTATCCCAATTATACATTCTAGGACTGTGGAAATTACCACAATCTGATGTAGTGGCATTTCAAATGTATTTTAATAAATAAAGTCTGCCTGCAGATCTGAGAGTGAAACAGCCCCATTAGTCAGCTGTACAGATCAGGTTATAGTATCACACACCTTTAATCCCAGTAGCCACAATGACACACACTTTTAATCCCAGTAGCCATAATGACATGTACCTTTAATCTCAGTAGCCACACTAGTTGCCATAGAAACTGGGTGGTACATGCCTTTAATGATGGTGGTGCATGCTTTTAATTCCAGCCCTACAGAGGATTATAAAATGGGAGGAAACAGCTCTCAACTCACAGTATCATTCTGAGACTCTGGGAGACAGGATGGCCATTTCAAACTGAGGTTGAGGTAAGAACTGGTGGCTGGCTGTTTTGCTTTTCAGATCTTTAAGTCGAACCCCAATTTCTGACCCTCAGTTTATTTTTTTTAATCATGATTCATTTGGTGCCCAACTTATTGTGACATGTCTATGAAATAGCCATTTTCCTGAAGCTATTTAACCACCAGCCCATGCCAGGGTTGGAATTGGAATTCCAGCTCTAGGAATTGGAACCCAAACCCAGTTACCTGGGTTCAGGAGAAAAACTAACACTTCCAGCTCCCAGCCACCCCAGCTTAGCTTCCATGAATGATGGAAAATACACAGAGAATCTGAATACTGTATGTTATTGTGTTGTCTTTGAATTGTTTGACTGCTGAGGAAGGAGAAACAGCTGCTAAAAGACATTTGATTATAAATGCTGCTGGATTAATCTAACATGTATTTTGAAAATGCCTTGACTTCAAAATTTAAGTCAAAGGCTATGCAACTTTGGAGAAGAAGTTTCCTTTTGTTTCCACCGGAAATGAGAGTCTGTGGATTCATTCTTGGTTAAGAAAAATAAGGTTTGATCAAGGAAGGCCCCCTGAAAAATTTTCAGTGGAAACAGATGACCCAAAAGGTCCAGTGTTTCAGAATACATTTGTTGTAGTTTCCTCTGAGTTCTAGATCCAGAACAGCTTTCAGACTGCTGGATGAAGTGATTCAGCCTCACAAAATGCTCCAGTAAGTACTTGACCATAATGCTTAATTTTTCTTAGATTATTAGCACCCCCAATCAGCAGTCAGTAACCCAGAAAACTGCCCACATTCCCAAAAAATGGATTATGTTTTGTTTAATGTGTTGTTTGCAACTTATTATGGATAATGATCAGGAAAAAAGCTAAACAAAGGAAATTAGATTCAAGGTTCTTGTTTTTTTTTCTTAATAAAGGCCTGGCAGTGGTGGCACATGTCTTTAATCCTAGTACTCAGGAGGCAGATGCAGGCAGATCTCTGTGAGTTTACAGTCAATGTGGTCTACAGAGCGAGTTCTAGTACAGGCTCTATAGCTATTTAGAAACTCTGCCTCAAAAAACCAAAATAAATGAAGAGAGAGAGAGAGAGGAAAAGAAAAGAAAAAGGGATATAAATATAAGTAGGAAGGTAGATTATTGAATCTACTCTGAAAAGAAAAAGGGAGGATATAGATAGGATAAGATAAAAGGTAGATTATTGAATCTACTTTTTAAAAGAAACTATTACATTTAAATATTTTACATTGGTTCTAGTTTTGTATATTATATGCAAATTTGTATATTGATAAATATTTGAGATGAATTTTGTTAAAACATATTGTACATGCATTTTAATCTTTTCAAGGTATTGTACCTATACAGCTCATTTATCAATGAAATGCAAATTTCTTGTCCTTGAAAATTATTACTATCAACTGTTGAAAATAATAAAAAATATAAGTTAGAAGTTAATCATCTAGTATAATTTAACTTGTAGTCATATTAGGTATGTTTTCAAAGTCAAACAAAGATATAGTTTAGATAGATAGGTCATCTTCAAACAGTTCAGAGATCAACAGAATATGGCATTTAAGATGTTTTAATGACCTAGGTTCTTTTTTTATGAAAATGAGACATGTCTGCTCCTGGCAACACCAATCTAATTCAGAGAATATAATGGGCATAGAAGAAAATCCACATGTAGTTTACTTACTTTGTGGCAAAAGTAAGCCACTGGGCAATAAAACACCCCTTTCTCGACTGCTGACATTATTTTGCCCTAATTAGACAAGCAGGACACAAAATATCCTGCTTTACAGAAAAGTTGTTAGAATATGCTAGGCCTGTAGACTGAAGAAGATCTTTGGGTGACTGTCCAGGCAGCCAGCTGTTTCTGTCATTGCTCATATTTTTGGAAGTCGCTTGTTTGCATTTCCTGCTTACTCACTTAATATTATTTCCTTCTTGGGTTTCTGAGGGAGTTGAAGTTTAGATAGGTGTACTTATAGTTTACCAGACACACAAAGAAAGTTATGATAGAAAGTAAATTAGTTACAAGACTTTGGACTCACCAAGATAGGAGAGATATGAAATATTTTCTCTGAATTTGTCAAATTCAAATGGACTAGACATTACATTGATGATATATTTATTTTATGTATATACTGTATATAGTCATTGTACTTATTGTATATAGTTTTCTTATATTAGTTATAGCCTTCTTTTTTTATTTTTTAGACAAAAAAGGAAATGTATTGGCATTTCAATTGGATTTTAATAAATAAAGCCTGCCTGAAGATCTGAGAGTAAAACAGCCATAATTATCAGCCTTACAGACCAGGTTATGGTAACACACACCTTTAATCTCAGTAGCCACNCATTGTACTTATTGTATATAGTTTTCTTATATTAGTTATAGCCTTCTTTTTTTATTTTTTAGACAAAAAAGGAAATGTATTGGCATTTCAATTGGATTTTAATAAATAAAGCCTGCCTGAAGATCTGAGAGTAAAACAGCCATAATTATCAGCCTTACAGACCAGGTTATGGTAACACACACCTTTAATCTCAGTAGCCACAATGACACACACCTTTTCCTAGTAGCCATAATGGCATGCACCTTTAATCTCAGTAGCTACACAAGTTGCTGTAGAAATTGGGTGGTGCATTCCTTTAATGATGATGGTGCATGCCTTTAATCCCAACCCTAGAGAAGATTATAAAATGGGAGGAAACAGTCTCATTTTGAGATTCCTTGAGTCAGTATAGCTATTTCAAACTGAGGTCAAGGTAAAAGCCAGTTGCTGGCTGTTTTGCTTTTCAGTTCTTTAGGTTTAACCCCATTTTCTCACCCCGAGCTTTTATTAACTGTGCTTTGATCGGAGTTTGGGGTACTGCTGGTCCTACAGTGTCAGGCATCAGTCACAACTCCTCTAATTACCTGACCTCCATAAGTCCCCACTTTAACTGGAAAATCATCACAATTTTTGAGGTATCCCAGAATCAGTGTCAGTTCAGAACCAGTATCCAATAGTCTGTTTTCCCCTTTTCCCCAGAATATAATCATCCTAGTAAAAAAGGTCTTATGTCCTTCTGGTGAAGGTAGGAAAAGGGATAACAGTAGAACTCTTAGGCATTTTAGTAAAGTCCTTCCTCAGGAGAACTCAGCCTTCCCTTCATTTAAGGAGTTCCGAATCTGCAAACTGGGTTAAGCCTGAAAACTTGTTTGTGGGCTGAGATTCACTATTGGTATAATACAATATAGCCTTCCTTTTATTTGTTGGTAATTTTTCAATTCATACCCATTGAACAAAATCTACTAAGCTTCTTAACTATTGATTACAAATCAATATTATGATTATGAAATTATGAACTTATGGAATGCAAAGATTGATTAACCAAAGGTTCATACAAATTGGGCCACCATAAAAATCAATTTGTGCAGCCTGTGTGAGACAAGCAAGTATAGATATTGCTTTGCTTTTGATGCCCATTAAGGTAAATACAATTATCATTGTAAAATATGTCAGCAGAAGAAAATGAAAGAAAAGAGTAGACTGTATTGGTCTGAGAGGTTGACACTCCCAAACCTTGTGTCTCAGTGAGATCTGAGGGTAAATAAGACTTCCCTACAGGGTCTGAGAGTCCAGTTTTTCTGTGGAGAATTTGGAGTAAATGCAGAAATTATATTTGCATTATTTCTCCCTCCTTTTCCTACTTTCAACTACTTCCCAGTCACAAACCCCATTCCTGAAATCCATGGTCTCTTTCTCTGCATCCATTTCATTTTGCTCATATATATAAATGAGCAAAAATATTTAATTATTAGTATGTAAATTCCAGATTATTTTGCTTCTTCTGTATTTCATTTTCTTAACAGTGAAATATTAGGGTTGTGAGATATATGTTGATTAATGATACTGAGGAAGAAGTATCCAGATAAAATATGTTTTTTATCATGAGCTTAAAAATTACATGTTATATTCAGTTGTTTCAAAGCCAGTATCAAGAGACATCTTAAAACAAGGTGAAATGTGTCATTTCTCCTGGAATACATTCAAGAAGAACTAATTAGCAGGAAGAGTTTTTCCCTGCAGGCTACAAAATTAGTCTTGAGGTCAAAATAAATGGTAATGAGAAAGTTAGGTTATTAAGTCTAGGCATAGTTTCCAAATGATAAATATAAAAGGTCATGGAATTCAATATTATCATAACAAAGCTTTCAAGCATCTAGACCAGGAGTTAACTAATATAAATTCTAAATTTAACAAATTCAAATCCTATATTTCCTCCATATATACTGAATCATTAAATTAGAAAATATAAATTCCCAAGACATTTTAACATTGTTGATAAACTAAAAATGTGCTGTCTTAAATTTTCAGTAGCAAATTGTGTGCTTGTTTTGTAAAGAATTGATCATTGTACCGAAATAGACATGGATCATTCCCTCTAGTTGTAAGTGAGTAGTAAATTCATAATTCTGTCTTCTGTTTGACTTACTCATATGTCCCACAAGGATTTTAATGTATATTTTGTGTAGGAAACCATGGTAGGAGCTCTGCTAAATGTAGCATTGGCTCCATGAAGGGTCCTGAATCCATTAAAAATGTAGCTTAGTAGTGAAAATAAAACAAAAATTTTTATTTATATAACATAATATTTAATCTTACAAGTATAATATTAGGAGTATAAATAGCATATTTTGCATAAGACAATGTTTTAGGTGAGGATGAATTTATAAGGCAATCAGTGGTAGAAGTAAAGATCACATAGAAGCAGTAAGTTTGAAAAAATATCATAGCTAGGGGAATATAGATTTTGTAGGGGGACAATGTCATTCAGTGGTACTACGCCCTGGGAATTGTTTCAGGAACAGTAATGGTAATTGTAGTAAAATATATTTATCAACAATTATTTAACATGCATTCCTATTGTTTCATGAATTGGTTAGACATTGTGGATAACAGGTAGATAAGATTGTGTTTAATGATTGGTTGATCTACTTGTTTACTATTTTCATTTGTGTATAGATAATGTATCTATGTATGCTTACAAGCATACAGGTGTCTCAGGTACCCTGGAGCTGAAGTTATGGAAGGCTTTGATGCATAGTGTGTGAATGCTAGGAACTGAACTCTAGTCCTTTGCAAGAGCAGCAAGAGCTGTTAACTGCTGAGTGATCTCTCCAGCCCTAAGTCCATTTTATTTCTCATGAAATGTTGAACAGCTCTTTCAGTGATAAATGCATAGTTTTGATAGTATAGACAGATTATCAAAGGCAATATGATAGATACATGATCATAGCTTTCCAGGAAAAGTATAGCGCATAAGGAAGCTACTAGTGATATGTAATTAGCAGCTGTGCTTGAGCTTCTTAGAAGTCTGTACTATTTCAAGTTATCACTTGAAGAGAACAAAACAGGAGACACAATTTGGGTCCAATTTCACATTGCTAATAAGTCAATTTCATATCAGATATCATATTAGTTACTTTTAGGGTAACTATTATTATTTCTGTTTTATAGATTAGTCTTTCTTCATTGATTTTATTGAGCTATACA
This sequence comes from Ellobius talpinus, assembly GCA_001685095.1. Taxonomy (NCBI): domain Eukaryota; kingdom Metazoa; phylum Chordata; class Mammalia; order Rodentia; family Cricetidae; genus Ellobius; species Ellobius talpinus. Next base: position 10,368 of record LOJH01062643.1, read on the forward strand.
TAAATTGGGAGCATGGGGACCATAGGAGGGGAGCAGAAAAAAATAAAGATTAGTCTTAATGAGTGATTTGCTGATATGTACACAGCTTTATATGGTACTGCTATGATTTTATTCAAAATCTTCTGTCACTCTAAGTCCCCCATTAATTTTCTGTAGTTTATGACATCTATAGAATCAAAGTCTCTCAAAATAGTTTTCCTATCTATATTTTTCTTACCATTTCAACACTACATTCAATAGAATTCTTACAGAGATTATCATGGAAATATAATGCTTAAAGTCTGTTCAATGCTCAGTTTTGCTTTTGGTGCATATAATATTACACAGGACCAATGTGTGTGCCACAGGGTGCATCCTAAATGCACTCAAGATGCTTATTCCTTGACTTTGGGTGTGGATATCTATATACTGTTTTACAACATTTCTGGATCGATCCACATGTGTCTGCAAAAATCTCTTGTAGCCT
>LOJH01062644.1:7904-18736 GCA_001685095.1 Ellobius talpinus
TCACAGGAAGGGGCCAAGAGCTTGATGCTAGCAAGTTACCCAGTATCCTCAAGGCTCCTCAACCAACAGGAAGTGGGCCTCTACCATGTCCCCTTTTTCCTTCTCTTTCCTTTCACCTCTTCTAACACTTAGTTCTGGGGACTGCGGTTTGAGTTGTTGCCTACAAAGCCCGGTCCTGGGGCTGTCTGTCACACACCCTTCTTGGCAATGGGCTGAAATATACCAAGTTCCTACTACTCAATTTTCTATGGCCTTCCCCGGACAGTCACCGTCCTTTGCACCCATCATTTCCTCATAGCAGGAAACGGCACAGTCAGAGGCCCTACTTTCTCTATCTGGCCTCTTCTAAGTAACGTGAACGTGCAACATGAAGATGGCTGGACTGGGAAGCCGTGACTGCTACTTGCACTGCAGGGTTGCATCACCCTGGAGGTGTCCCAGAGGATGGGCAAGAAGCCACATTTCTCCATGCCCACGAGGAAGAATCAAGCGTCAGTTAAGAAAGCTGACCCTGAAGGAGTCTGGTGGTCACAATAACAGGCTTCACCATGCTAGGACTACAGGGATGACCCTGGAAATGACAGCAATCAGACAGGTTGCATTTGGGGAGATACTCAATAATGCACGGCACAGGTAGAACCCAGAGAGGACTGTAATGGAAGAAACAGTTTAACAACAAAGCCAGGTGGGGCAACACACACCAACATTTGGGGTCCTGTTGGAAATTCAGACTTAGGGCATGTTCCTGAAGCAGAATCTACATTTTAAGATCCCAAAGTAGGCTGGCATGGTGGTGCACTTGGAAGCTAGAGACAGGAAGACCAGGAGTTCAAGGTCAGCCTCCTCTATGTAATGAGTTCGAGGCAGGCTTGAGTTAACTAAGGACCTGTTTCAAAAAAACCAAAACCAAAGCCAGGAAGAAAAAAAAAAGAGAGATCCCCAAATGATTCATAGTGTAATTAAGAATTATATCCTGAAGGGATGACTCAGGTTTCAGTTGCTTTTTCTACTCAATAGCTGAGCTCTCAGGCAGAATCCTTCCCTGGCATTAGAAGCAGAGTGGAGGGGTTCATGCAGCCTGAGCAGGCCGGGCTGATCTTAACAGCTGTAAAACTCCCCCCATCCTAAGACTCTAGTCTAAGTTCTCGACTGCACGTTTAAGGGAACGGGCGAGCTTGGCTTCTAAGGGCCAGATGGTGTGGTGCAGAGTGCACGTGAGGCCCTATGGATAGACACACCCACGAAGACCAAGGCTTGTATGCAAGACACACAGTTCATTGCTCAGTCCGCATGGCCCACATACTGTGTGTGCCCAGCCCAACCTCCCAGGGACAAGCCAGTCCAGGAAGCTTCCAATAAAGCCCCAGGCATGGAGCCTGTCAAAACAGGTCTAGCACAGACCTGGTTTCCAAGGCTGGACATTCAGACCCATGATCTGAAAACCCACCTACATGGGCCTTCATGCCTAACTCTTGTGCTGAGGTGCCAGTCAACAGGGCTGCTTTGCCGATGCAGCTCATGCCTTTATCTTGGACTGGGCTCCTGGACTTGCTGAGGAATTCACCTTTAGCCCATTTGGAACTTTCTCCAGTCATTTTTTGTTTGTTTGTTTGTATTTTAAGGATAAAACTGCCCTAGAGAGCTAGGATGTTTTCTTTTACACATAAAACAGACATGTTTTCAAAGTGATTAGGTGGGGTATAAGACACTTGTGTTCAAAGCCTTTTACGGAAGACCCCAATCCTCTAACCTGGAAAAGGAGATTAAAGCACATTAGGTCTGCCTTCAGCGACTGCATCGGCGCACAAGGAATACTGCAGTGTGTTTGCATGTGAGAGAAGCTGCTCAAGGAGCTCAGCTGTCGGGTCCCCAGAGACAGCCACTGTGGATCCTGGCAAGAGTAGGAGGCTTTGTGGAGATGCAAACTGGAGAGACCTCCGTCTGATGGGTGAGCTGACTCACTAGGTCACAGCAGCCCCAGCAGGGATGGACCAGGGGACAGTTCACTGGGGAACTCATGCCAGTGTACTCTGTATGAGGCCTTGGTCACGTTCACCAGAAAGAAAACAGGACCCGGGCCATCAGCCGTGCTGCTGGAAAATGAAGTCTTCAGGACTGGAACAGCAGCTAGCCGCAGCCAGTCTGTCTGTCTCCATCAAGTTCATGGGGTGAGCCAAGGCTAGGGAGGCCAGGCTCAAGTCACCGGGAACGGCATGAGCCCCACTCAAAGGTGATGCAAGAACATTTCAGAGTTGTAGGCTCGGCCACAGAAACAGCGGCTGCCATAGGCAGGCGGCTAGTGCCCTTTTCTCAACTGACCAGTCAGCTGTCAAAAACATAGACTCTGGAGTCCCCAGGAACTCATTTTACTGTTTTCTTTCATAATTCTTACAAGTATCAAAGTTTGGGATACTGTTAATATTCAGATTACTACTGTCTAACTCTGCCTGGTCCAGGCTGGGTCACACTGTCCAGTTAGGTCCTGAATCGCAAGGAACCCACATCTCCAGGGCCGACACTGCATGCCAGGCACTTGGTCAAGCCTCCTCTGATGGGTGGAGGCAAAGCCCTGAGTTCAACACTGCTTTTGAGCAAACACACAGCGCACACTGGGTCCCACTACCCTATCCCTTTGATTGGAATAGATCTGCATTCTTCTGACCCTGTCAAATCTCCAAGGGTGGGGCTACTTTGGGTTCTAGAAAGGCAGCTGTAAAGACCACAGACACTTTAATTTACATAAAATTATCTCACTCCATTTTATTTAAGATTTTTTTAAATCCAGTTAGTAAAAGAAAGATGTGTCTCTCTTTATACATATGTACAAGTTCAGCTATAAAAATAGACAGCACATTCAAAGAGAAAAAGGCTTGGCATTTTTCTGATCCCCTCTAAAGAGCATCTGTACACAGGAGTCAGGGTTTGGGTAGGGGAATCTTTATGATTTAAATTAAATGATTTCCCCTACACCTACTCCAAAAAAAAAGTTTAAAAAAATCATTCTATCTAAACTCAATTCCGCAATTTTCAGGTGTGCAAATTAGAGGCTGGCCCGCCCAGAAGCACCTGTTTCCACCAGGGACATCAGGTGGAAAGCCCTCCCAGTCGCCCCTTTCCCCTCTCAGAGGGCAGCAAGCTCAGGCAAGTGGGGCGGGGCTGGGAGGGTTGGTGCTGAGCTTGCTCCCTCCCCATCTCACTCCTGCTGTCCCTTCTTTCTCAGTGCAATACAGACAGTGCATACAGCCAAGCAGGGGGCTGGCGGGCAAAGCCAGGGAGACTGTGCATTCAGGACGGACAAAGGGGCACCTGTAGGAGGGCGGTGAGGGTGTCCTGCTGATTGAGGTGGTTCCTGGTCTCTTGACTGGCTTCTGGGAAGCTCCTTGAGCGGGGGGCTGCTGCTACTGTTGCTGGTGGGACCTAATGCTTCCCTGGTGTGAACAAGTTGGACAGTGGAAGAATCTAGGAAAACTGCCTGTGGGTCTGCTTTCTCCAGCCGCTATCATCCGTATAGCAACCACCTTCTCTGGCATTCGTTGCACGCTTCAGTGACGACACTGTGGCAAACAGAGTTTAGAGACCCAGGAGAGCTCAAGGCTGTGGGTACCAGGGAACCATTTCCTCCCTTTCTAGCCCTGTAAGAAATCATAACCTTTAGAGAGGTCTCCACTATGGAAGGCTCTTCACAGCACTGGTGGAGCCTTCATGAGGGGCATGGCCAGAGCTGGAGTGGCATGGGGCTGGAGACAGCGTGCCTGAGCATCTAAAAGGGGTCTATGCCAGGCCCTCCCCAGAAAGAGGTTAAGACTCGGCCGCAGAGTTCATCTGGGATGCTGTGGGGCCGAACCCAGGACACTCCTTTGGAACTAGGTGATCAAAGTGCTCACACCGACCACCTGCCTGCCCTCTTCTGCTGTAACTGGTCTTTTCCACTCTCCAAAGAGGATGCAAGATGCCACACTGGGTAATCATCCAAAGACCGCGTGTGGCCTGGGACTGTAGCCCCTGGTTTGGTTGAAGGAAGCTAGAGGGCAGAGATGGTTACCGTCCTCCAGCAGGGTTGGTGCCTTTGCCCTGTTTCCGGATCAACGAGTCTGAGGCTAGGCTGCTGGTCATGTGGAGGCTCTTAGGAGCCCCAGGAATATTATTTCCTTTGTTCAAAGGGGAACTTAAGGGAGAAGAGGCGCTTGAAGGTCCAAAATCTGCAAGGCCAGTAGGTCGGACAATGGATGTCTGCAGAGGACTGCTTGCAGAGATTCCTGTGGGGATGGAGAAAATCACAATGACCCTTAGTGGCAATTGTCTGTGATCTGCCCTGGCAGTCTGCAGTACTGGTCTAAGTGTGGGCTGGAGGGAAGGGGTGGGAACCCCTCTCTGCTGCTCGCTGCCGACATCTTTGAGGTTATTTGCTGAGTTTTTCCTGTTACTGCCTTTCTGTAAGACGGCTGGTTTCTTTGTTTTTCCAAGACAGGGTTTACAGAAACCCTGCTTTGCAGCCTGTTCTGGAACTTGCTCTATAGACCAAGCTGGCCTCAAATTCACAGGGATCCACCTGCGTCTGTCTCCCGAGTGCTGGAATTAAAGGTGTACGCCACCACTGCCTGGCATGGTGGCTGGGTTGTTAAGAGATGTTGGCACACTCAGCCCTACCTGCATTACCTCACCCAGGAGAGGCCATGTGTCCAGTGTGGAAGGCCTGGTTGAAGGATGAGAGCTCTAACTCACTAGGCACTAATGTTTTCTTGTCTTCTTCTGGAAAGCACCTTAGTTTAGCTGCCTGTTTGTTTTTCAAGAAAGGGTAACAATCCTGGCTGTCCTGGAACTCAGAGAACTGCCTGTTTCTGCTTCCTGAGTACTGGGATTAGAGGTGTGTGTCTTATTTATTTCAGGGGCCTCTACTCTCCAACACATCTGGCCAGGGGATATAAGGTGATCCAGCCTATCTTGTGTCTATATCCAGTCAATTCCCTAGCACAAACCAAGGCTACCTCTGCTTTCCAAGCTCTGTCATGTCAAGGACCTGGGTTAACCTCTCATTTTTGTTGACTGTCCTTGGACAGCAATGAACTTTTCCTTCCCAAATAGGAGACAAATGTACCTACTTCTCATACCTCAACACTGTCTAGTATGTTTGTTCTGTTTATTTGCTTTTCTATTATTCAGTAGCCCAAGCTGGTCTTGTCAAACTTAGTATGTAGCAGAGGATAACTTCAAACTCTTGATTCTCCTGCCTGTACCTCCCAAGCAGGGAACTACAGGCGTGCACCACTATGCCTGGTTATGTTTCTTCTGTATTACCTGTTCACCCACAGTGGTAGAGTTCACTTCTAGACCAATCTTCCTCATTTTTCACTCCCACTTAGCAGTCCCTGAAGACGTTTCTGGGCCAGTCTATCTCCTTAGCCTACCTCCGGTATCCCTCCTGCTCGCTGCTCTGATGTGTCTGACACTGCCCCAGTCATGGATTAGCCCTGCCATGGCAGCTTTGATTACTGGAGTCACTGCTGTTTCCAAGGGCACAAATGTGCTACCAAAGGGTTAGGAAACAGCAGCATAAGCTACTGTACTTATTTTCTTAGTAAACCAATAAATGAATGCTGAGGCTCCTGCAGTGGGAGAAAGGAGGTGAATCAACTTTTACTGAGCACTCACAACAGGCCAAGCACTTTCTATACAAGTATGCCTTTCTCTGCTGTAACAATCCTGAGCCATCAGAAGTTCAAGGTCACCAGTCTGTATCATTGAGAACAAGGTCAGTCTTAGGTACACACGACTCTACCTTAAAATCTAACAAGTTCCCCACAAAAACCTATGAGCCACGCTAAGCCCACATGACATTTTTGTTTACAGCAGGGTGTCACTATGTAGCTCTGGCTCGTTTAGAACTTGCCTTTGGGTGCTGAGACAATGGGTGTATGCCACCATAGCTGAGGTCAGGCTTTGCATAGGGCGTGGAGGCAGCACTGTGAATGGACAGCCTGCATTCTGACCCCAGTCACCCTTTCTGTCTCTCACAGCAGCCACACTCTCCAGCTGTCACCAGCCCCTCGCACACACCTGCTAAGCTCTTACCCATTGGGTCTTGCCATGTCTTTCCAACCTTGACTTTCATTGCTCCTCCTCAGCATAACCTGGCTGGTAAGCTCAGTGAACCTCAACATGACAGGGTGGTTGCCAACTCTTATGTTTGCCCAAATCCTTTCTCACTCACATCCTCCTGCTATTCTGAATGACAGCCCACAATCCTTATGGCGGTCCATGGTTCCTCTCCCTCTGACCTGTAATCACAAAGAAGCTGGCCTCTTTGTACTTATCTGTATACTGCCTGATATTATTGATAAGCCATCCACAAAACGCTTCTCTGCTGGCTTGTTAGACTCAAGGGCAGGATCTACACGCTCCATTGCTTTATCCTATGTGCAGCAGGTGTTTGCTGCCTAAGATGACAGCTCAGGTAGCTGCATGCATGTTAACTATCCTTGTTTGGATTACTAAAAATAAATGTCTCAGAAAAACAAACAAACAAACCTAGAGTTAAAAAAAGAAAAGGCAGGAAAACGGAATGTTTTAAGTGCGGCCCCCAATTCGGCTCACTCTGGCCATAGCTACTTCTCCTCCAGAGACAACAATTTATCAAGGCACGAGGGCAAGGGGCAAGTCAGAACTGCTCAGTTTGAAGCTGGGCTCCGGGATTCTGGCCTGGAGCATCCTGCACACTCTACCTTGTAGGATGCTAAACAGATTCTTGGACAGTCTTTGATTGCTGTGTGCAGCCATCCTGGCCTCCTCACCTTTAGACACGTTGTACCCGTATGCGGCATAAGCAGCTGCAGAAGCCGCTGCAGCCCCTGCTTTGGCTCCTGCCATCGCAGCAGCACTGCCTGCTGTGGACTTGCGGCTTCGGCCTTTCCCTGATCCTTTGGCTGTGCTTCCTGAACCCTTGGGGCGGCCTCGGCTTCGAGCTGAGTGACCACGTCCTGCAGCTGGCACTTCCTGAATGGAAATTCCTGTGGAAACAAATAGCCAAGAAGGAAAAAAATAAATCTCTTAAAACTTTAACAAATATTCCCTTGACAGGGGATGCTAATGCTGGCTCTCAAGGTATTCTGTTTTGTTTGAGACAAGATTTCCTAATGTTGCTCAGGCTGCCCTCAACCTCCTGATCTCAAGTAATCTCCCAATCTTAGTCTCCTGAGTTCTGGGATTACAGGCACAGGATATGGTGCCTGGCTGGTTGATATCTGAGGACATCTGGGATTGTCTTTTAAGACAGCTATGCTCTTCAAATTGTCTTTCCTTCTAAGGAGTGGCTTCCGCCATGGTTATTTTCTTATTATTGTACCCAACGACTTGCTGTGGGAAATTAAAGTGTTTCTGCCTTGGGCCTTTATTTCTTACATTTTTTCCTGGGTATTGAATCTAGGCCTTGGGCATACTATACACACACTCTACCACCAAACCACATAGCCCAGCCCTACTTCTAAGGTTGTTTTTGTTTTTTTTTAATTTAAATTTTCAGACAGGGTCTCACTATGTAGCTGAGACTGGCCTTGACTTCAAGATCTTCCCACCATATCCTCCTTACACCACTATGTTCAGTCCTATTGTTTCAGGCTTTAAAATTCAGGTTCCTCAAGAAACACTAATAACACTGGGCCTTATACAACACAAAAGAAATGCCCCCACAGCTAACTTAATTAAACAACTAGCAAAAATAGGGGTTTGGGAGATGGCTCCACTGGTAAAGGCCTGCCGTGCAATCTTTGAGACCTGAGTTTGGATCTCTAGTACCTATAAAAGTGTGGCAGCATGTGTACTGCGGATGGGGAGGCAGACACAGGTCAATCCAAACTATGTCTTCTACACACAATCAGGAAAGATACCCGCTGTCAACCTTTGACTTCCACATGCAATATACACCCATGTATGCTCTCACATTCCACACTGGAACACGAACACACACACACACACACACACACACACACACACTTAAATAAAATCTTTTGTTCCACTTTACTCTTGGAAGAAGAAATAAAATTTCTGTATCTGGGTTTGTAAGATGGCGAAGGACTGGATACCAAGCCTGATAGTCTGATTTGATCCCTAGGACCAGAGTGGTGGAAGAGAGAACCAACTCTCATAACCTGTCCTTTGGCCTCCACATGTGTGCATACGTGCAATAAATAAAAATGTGCCTACCAGATGGTGGTGGTGCACGCCTTTAATCCCAGCACTCGGGAGGCAGAGGCAGGAGGATCTCTGTGAGTTCGAGGCCAGCCTGGTCTACAAGAGCAGGTTCAAGGACAGGCTCCAAAGCTTCAGAGAAACCCTGTCTCAAACAAAACCAAAATGTGTCGATGTGGAGATGCATGCCTTTAATCCCAGGATTTGGGAGTCAGGGCATACAGAGCTCTTATGAATTTAAGGCCAGCATGGCCTACATAGTGAGTGCTAGAGTTATGTGAGAGACCCTGTCTAAAAAAACAAAACAAAGTAATTAAAAAAGAAAAGTAGAGGAGCAGGCTAGGGCTGCATAAGATGGCAGCGTCACTTACCATTCACAGTGTCAGAGACAGAGCCTGTTATGGAAGCGGGAGAATTGGTGGCTCGAGACTGAGGAGCTGAGGAAGCTGGGTCATCCACAATGACCAACATGTCACTGCTGCTTTCATCAGGGGGAATGGAGCCAGTGTGCAGCTCACTGCTGATTGAGATCTAGAAGCAAAAAGGTTGAGATAAGAGTCTCACTGGCTACAGCCCTCATGCTCAAGTGACAAGCTTAGGGGACATGCATGTATTTCTCTCTCCTGATTGCTTTCAGTGTTGGTCCTGCCTTCGGTTCTGAGAACCAGTCTGTCCTTATGCAATCCTCTCCCACAAGGCTGGAAGTGAACAGTACCCAGCGGCTTAGCATCATGTCCCTGCCACAAGGTCAGGAAGCAGTCCCACTGCTGTGATGAAGACATTCAGAAGGAGCCTCACCTCACTGAAAGGGCTGGGCATGGCCGAGTCTACACTTATGAAGGAGTCATCACCATCAGCAGAGAGGTTGGAGTTATCAGCAGAAGGAACAAATGGGATCACGAGGTTCACACCCTCTTTTCTCCTTTTCCCATCCAATTCATCTTCCTTTTTCTTCTGGGAATACGAAAGTCAGAAAATACATAAAAAACATTAACATGTAGCTCAAAGGGAAAAGTGAGATTAGGAAATAAAATGACTACAGGCAGAGTCCTGCTATTGGCTCCAGACAGCCTGGTACTTGTTATGTCTCCTGGTCTGATCTCATTGTCCTATCTCAGTCATCCAAGTGCTGGGACTACAGGCACACACCACTGCACTGGCTTCAGACAGGCTCTTGGTCTACAACTCAGACTGGCTTCAAATTTCCTCCATCTTCATACCTCCATCTTCTTGAAAGCATCACCATTTTGTCTCAATTTCTTTTCTGTGCGTATAGGTTGTGTATTCTGAGGATTGAAGCAAGGTCTCTCACCTTTTAGGCAAGTACTCCAGCAAAGAGCCACATCTCAAGCCTAAATCCCCGTATCTTAAAGGAAGTAAGAACTCACCAAGGAGGAGGAAGGTACACCATGTCTCTCCACACCCTCTACTGGGCTCGCTTATCTACTCATTCATTCATTACTTATGTGTGGATGTGCGTGTGCTGCATTCATGTGGACGGCAGAGGACAACTTGTGGGAACTGGTTCTTCCCTTCCACCACATGGGCTTCTGAGATCAAACTCAGGTTATCAGGCCCTTTTCTGGAGTCATGTTGTCTGCATCTATTCCAGGGTGAAGAGTGTGCAACACTGTGTAGTTCATGCTGTCATTGGGTACTTTCTATTCTACACTTGGGGCAAGATGACATCTGATCTAAATAGTTAATCTACAACAGGAAAGATGGCTCAGTAGGTAGAGGTGATTGCCTTTTAAGCCTGGGATCCCAGCTCAAACCCCAGAATCCATATAAAGGCACAAGGAGAGAACCAACTCCACAAAGTTGTCCTCTGACAGTCCCACCCAGAGTGTGGCATGTGCACATGAATACACACACTAACATTCTCACACACAAAAGAATTGCTAATTTCTGTAATGCCCTATTGTGAAAGCCACCTTTTATTCTGTGACAGGTTGTCTGTCCTCCCTTTTTCACTCACATCCTTTTTAAAGGCACAGGGATGATACCCAAGTGCTCTAACACTAAGCCACACCCCCTGAATGTTAAAGGTATTTTTATTTTAAGTAGTGGCAAATAATGGGTTAGATATGAGAACAGAGTGAGGAAAAAGCTTGCTTGGGAAGTGGCAGAGATGGCAGTTCTGGCCAGGAGGACATTATCTTTCATTTTTTTGATTTTCCAACTCTATAAAAGAAGCAAGTACAAAGTGTCCCCAGGCTGAAACTGACTCTTCATTAAAAGGGGCTATAATACTGCAGCTCTACGCTGCTGACTACCAAAGGCCTATGACCAAAGGGATCCAGCTGCAGCCTTTTATTTCGGAGTGAGTCTCTCTGTGTGGCTATGGCTGGCCTGGAACTCAGAGACATCCTGCCTACCTCTGTCTCCCAAGAGCTGGGATTAAAGGTGGGTGTTACCATGCAGGGCCAGTCCTTTCAAAAGATTCTATGAGGATCTGATATTAATCCTCAGAACCCACATGATGAAGGAAGAAAACCAACTCTCACAAGTTCTCTGATCTCCATGTGCAGACTACAGCTTACCATGTATGTACAAATATGCATGCACACATGTGGCCTTTTTTTGTACTTCTGAAACTTATTCCAGGCCCTGGCAGCCCCTATCCAACCCCGGTCTGGAGATACCTTCTC
>LOJH01062646.1:2107-12939 GCA_001685095.1 Ellobius talpinus
ATTGGTTACTTAAGAAGTGTTGGGTACTGGTTCTATCTGGTAGGGTGGGCCTTAAGTAAAATCATGTATTGGTTGGTTACCCCCACAGTTTTTGTTCCCCCATTGCCCCAACATATCTTTTAAGTCAGACACCATTAGAGTTCAAAGGGTTTGTGACTGGTTTTATGTTTATATTTATCTTTGGTAGCATGCAGAGCACCTTCATGTACCAAAGACTTGAGAACACAGGGTTGAAGGCTCTAGGTAAGCATCAATTCAGGATCTCCATGTTGAATGAGTTGTGTAGGTCTTGTCTTCAGCAATGGGGCCCTACTGTCAGTTTGTGTAAAGCAACTTATTATCTTAACAACAGGCTGAATTATTTTGGGATTTCCATGGGGCCTCTTTGGCCAACACCTCAATTACATGTAATACAGTCCCCAGACTGGAAGCTTCATTTGGTGATGAGATGGCCAATTGGGACTCTGTCTCCCCAACTTTTTGGTGATTTAATTAAGATCACCTTCATACATGAATATATTTTAGAAGATTCTGCTATATTAGGTTTTCATAATATGTCTCAGATGGTCCTTAATTTTAGTTGTTTCTCCCCACATTCCTTCTGTCATTCTACTCTCCCTTCCCCTGCCCTGCATGATCCTTCGGTTCCAGCCCCCTCCATCTACCACTGTCTCTTCTATTTCCCTTTCCTAATGAGATCTAAGTATACCCTCTAGTTCCTTACTCTATATATACCCTTGCTGTCCTAGAGATTGCAGCTTGATTATCCCTAACTTAACATCTAATATCCACATAAAAGAAGTAAATGCATACCATATTTGTTGTTTTATATCTGAGACACCTCCCTCATGAAGATTTTTCTCTACTTTCATCCATTTATCTGCAAGTTTCATGTTGTCATTTTTTAATGGCAGAGCAACACTCCACTGTGTGAATGTTCCACATTTTCTTCATGTTTTAAAATGTATTTATTGTATTTCTGTGTAATAAATACATGATAAGGCTTGCTTTATTTCTTTTCGTGAATTCATGTATTCATATGTGCACACAACAGGATTTTCTTAGGTTTTAGGGTTTTTATGTTTATAGATTATTAATTAATTAATTTAGTTGGTTAGTTATTCATGTGTGCACATACATATATTCCTTGGCAGAGTTCAAACAGTAGGAATAAACTGTGACCTTCCACAACATGGGTGTTGGGAATTAAATTCAGTTTATCAACATTTCTGAAAACACACTTAGACATCTACCTTGTGTGTTTTTCACCTTAATATTTACAATTATGTCTGTATATTCACCTATGTTTCTTATACATATGTATCTTATATTTATAATTTATATTAGCATACAATTTGATACACATATTATGGTTAACATACATTATAATATACAAATATATTTTTATTCTTCCAGTTCTAAAAATGAGCCTTTTAGATAAATTTAGAAATTAACTCAAAGGATTTATTTCTGTAGCCATCAGGATAGCTGTGTTTATAAAGCATTATCCATCAATCTTCTAGCTCTCAATAATTTAGTGAAGCATGCTGTACCTCATATAGCTCCACACAATCAGCTAGATTATAGGGTGGGCTGCATCTGATGTTATTGTCTTCCATTTTAAAACCAGGCTGACAGGAGAATCCCCACCTGGAAAATTCCGTGGCGGGGAGTGAAAGAAGCTGGCCAGTCTCACAGTGACACACTCAACCTAGGGTGACAAACATGCTCACAATTACTAAACAGAGCTAGTCACACATATCAGAAGATTGCCAGAGGGAGAAGTGAGAGGCTGACAGAAAGCTCGAGGAACATGACCGTTTAGAGAATGACACTTGCTACTTGCTATTCAACTACAGACTAAGTTCTTGTAGGCCAAATGACATCTTGGACACATGTGTTTACTCACCAGCCAGCACTAGCTTAGCACTAAGAAAGTGCCACGAAAACAGAACAAGAAGAGTCTTCCAGGAAACAAAAATAAATGTTGCCTAAAGATTGCTCAGTTGGTGAAAGCACGTGCTGCCTTTGCTGAGGACTAGAGTTCAGGTTCCAGAATGTCCAGGTGGTAGCATGCAACCATTGGCAACTCCCACTTCATCCAATGCTCCCTTCTGACCTCTGTGTGCACCCACACACATGTGCACACACATACATATACACATACATGAAAACACATGGAATCTTTAAAAACTAAAGCCTTCATCTTGGGTGTGGTATTGCTCAGTGGGTAGAGGTATTGTTTCTTAGGCTGATGATCTGAGTTTAATCTCGGGGATCTATGTATTGGGAGGAAATAGTGAATTTCATTATTTGTTGGATGTGCACAAGCACACCATGGCACAAATACACAAATGTGTGACCACACATACACAAAGACACACACACACATACACACACACATACTAATTAAATAAATAAAAATAAATATTTTTTAAATGAGAAAAGCTATCTGCTTGGTACCATTAAACTACCTTTTGGAGAAGGCTAGGCTTTCATTAGGTATATTCAAAAGATTTTGCCTTGAGCTGGATGGCGATTTCTATCTCCAACTTCAAATTTCTTGTTTTTTAAGTGTGTAAATGGAAACAGCTGTCCTTCAGTAGAATGCAGAAATACTTTTAAAATTACAAATATGTTCATAATACTACATTGATAGCATTTTTAGCATTCAGAATGTGTAGCACACCAGTAAATCCAGCTGGAATAGGTTTATAATCTAAATAAAAAAAATCCAAATTGCAATTATAAGCACAGATGGAAGTGTACGGCTCTGGATAATGTCACTATGTATAAATCCAAGAACAACTAGAAAGCAAAGTTATTGATTGGGGAACATAGAGACCCACAATTGAACAATCTGGAATGGCTGCTCGTATTCCCCCAACTCTTCCCATGACTTGCCTGCCAGCGTTCCATGTCATCTCCTTGTCAGTTCACTGACACCCTGTAACTCAGTTGAATAAATGAATCAGTAAACAACGAAAACTATGTTGAGGCATACTGTCACTTACAAAAAAATGCAAGTTGGCTAGGAATACAGAGGGAAATAAACAGTACATTGAATTATAAGAAGCAGTCTGGGAATAATTAGAAATGAGCTCACATACAGAGCATTGCAGGTCAGGTGAAAGGAGGCTTGCTATGATCAAGGCTTTTGAATTATGATGGATTAATTCTCTGTTTTAAGCATAAATGCATACCATATTTAAAGGGAAATGTAATATATTTTAGGCAAATATTAGATCCTCTTAAGGTAATGATCAACACAAACTACAGAATAAAAATGATTAAACATTTACGTGAACCGGCTTTGAGGTCCAGACTTGCTGCTGCTACTCTGAGGGCAAGCAATATTCCTGGGATAATTGGGTTACATTGCCTGCTGCTCTCATATCTCATCTCATTTACACACGTGTTTGATACTCAGAGAAAATTCAGAGTAACTAATGAATGCTGTAAGCACAAACGAATATTATTTCTATGCAGATTTTTTGGCAACTGCTTTATACACTTGGAGAGAGTACACAGGATCAACAACACAGAGGATGGAGGTTGCATATTCTAATCACATGTCTGCCTCTAGCTTCATACTTAATTGACTTGGGTCTTTCCTCCATCTCCTAGCTGTACCATATGGCTCACTGAGCTGAGATTCCTCATGGTATATGTTATCTAGCAATGTAATAGTTATCATTTAAAATTCAAATATACTGCTATCAAAGATTTGAGTCATAAATCAAATCCTGGTTTTGACTTGTGAATATCCTGAACTTCAAAGTGGCTCCCATCTGATTTATGTTTTCAATTCCCTTAGGAAGTATCAAGGTGTAATTAAGATCCTGGTAGACAAGCAGAGGCAAGAAACACTAAGGCTTGTTCAAGTACTGACCAACAAAACTCAACAAAACCTCTTCATGACTCTTAGGAATGTTGACATCAACTTTTAAAAGTTTATAACAAAACCTTATACACTGTAGTTTATAAGACATGCTTCATATTTGTACTAGTTATTTTATTCATATTATTATGACATAATACCTGACAAAAGCAACTTAAGGAAAAAAACATTTACTTTGGCTTCACAGTTTGAAGGTATAGCAAATCATTGTAGAGAAGGCATTAAGACAGGAAATGGCAATAACTGCTCTGAGTTACATCCTCTGTCATTATGTGTGCAGGGACATTAATATTTATATATGTACAATGAGTGTGGAAGACAGGAAAATTTCAGGTGTCATTCCTCAGGCAACATCTACCTTTTAAAAAAAGTTTTAGTAATTTACTTTGAGACAGGGTTCCTTACTGGTGCCCGACAAATAGGCTAGATTAGCTTACAGTGAACTCCAGAGATCATCCTTTCTCAAATTTCCCAGTGTTGGAATGATAAAAATGTGCCACCAAACACAATTTTTCCAAATGTGGATTTTATGGATCAAACTCAGTTCCTAATTCTTGTAAAGCAAGCATTTTATCAATTAATCTATTTGTCCTGTCTATATTCAATTTCATAAATATAAAAAGTTACTTCATCTTTCATTGAATAGATTATGTCAGCTCTTTCATAAAAAATAGAGCTAATGTTTATCAATTGTTTACCATTTTCCATGTAGGGGTTACTTTTACATGTGTATGTAAGTGTGGTTGTTGATGGGCATCAGTGCTTTTGTTCAAATTTGACACAAGCCTTGCCCTTCTGAAAGCAGAATGGTTCAAAGTCATCCAACACAGGTGTTTGCCTCCAGTACAACAATGATTTGACAGTGAAATTGAGTGCATAACATATACTACTTAGTGGTTAGTCAAAAGGATATTGGTCTGTGATAGTGTTGCCAAAAAAAGCAAAAAAAAGGAAGAAAAGATTACAAAGTGATCTCCCCACACATCTGGATGGGCAGGTAAAGACCATGTCTATATGTTGATGTGATGATCCACATGAAATGACAGGTAGAAGGTGCAGTAAGTGACTGAGCATTTTGCAGCAATTTCTCTGTAGAGGACAAAGGAACTCAATTCATATTCAAAGCAGAGCATGCAAATTAGGAAGAGTTAAAAGTTGATTATTCTGTAGCAGCACTGTTTTAATTAAGTACGTCCATTAAGCATCATACCAAATAACATGCTAACATTTACATTTATAGTAAGATATTAATGGAAGGCTCTCCACCAGAGAAGCATTAAAAGATTGGACATAGAAGTCTAGTAGTTTTCATAAAAACACCCTCTCCTCTCACAGCCCTGTAGATTAGTACTCCTCGACCTCCCTACTGTTGTGACCCTTAATACAGCTCCTCATGTTGAGCCCTTCAACCATAAAATTATTTTCATTGCTACTTCATAACTGTAAGTTTGCTGCTGCTATGTCTCATAATGCAGGGTATCTGATTGATATGACTCCTGTGAAAGGGTCATTTGAGCATCACAGAGGTTGTAACCCACAGATTGAGAACCACTTCTTTAGATAGAGACATATGCACATAAAATGTGCACTCATCTAGAACAGGGATGAGGCAGGCGGTCTCAGTGTTGCTATACACAAGTACAAAAGGATCAAAGGAGTCTGACAATGAATCTCGTCTTCATTTGGCTTTTATATGGCTGTCCCTAAAACAATATGCACTATACAAGCCGACAATATGAAGGAACAGAAAGTTCCTTTCATGTGACAGATATCAACTGAGAATCAGAAAACTGAAGTGATTTGCATAAGACCACAGAGAGCCAGAAGCATATTCACATAAAACCCTAACTCTGAGGGAACACATTATTTTTATCAATATCTACTAGTTCTTCTAAAAAAAAAAACATAAATATTTAAACTTGGTTGATCCTTAGATGCATACCACCCAAAGACTTGTTCTTGAAGTTGCTAAACGAAAAGTATTGGTTGCAGGCACCACTGGTCTAAGAGGCTGTGACATCAGAAGTAACTGTTCTTGCGCAAGGTGCTGTGTTCAGTCCTGTCCACAAAAGTATGAGGATGAGAAGAAAGATGATGAAAAGCATGTGGAACAAGAAGAGAGGGAAGAGAAGGGGGAGGACAATTTAACACTGTACACTCTTAAAGCTCCACTGCTCTCATATTAAACAAGTGTCATGTGGCAGGATGGAGGTGGTCTTCTCAGTCATGGTGTTTTTTTGGAAGCTCATAGGAAATAGTTTGTAGATTTGATTCCCTCAGTATCTGAAAAGATCTTCAACTACATGAACTAAAGATGTAATGTTTCTTTAGGAGACAAAGATACATTGGGCATAAATATAGTATTTAAAATGACAAAAAGCTAGCACTAATGTGTATATATTTCCATCAAATATGCCATACTTTTATGTTCTTAAAAGTCAAACATCTCTATCACACCCTTGCTAAGACTCAGAGACCATTAAGGAAGAGTTGACAGAGAAAATGTGAGAACACAGAGGATGAAGAGGAGTGCTGTGAAGGGATGTCTTCTGCATTGTGACATGGAAATTGCACTTATTAACTCACAGAAGTTGTTATTACCTATATGAGATCTATGTAAAATCAACTCAACCACAATTCCAGTATGGACCTTGATGGAGTTCCAAAGACCCTATCCACAACTGAGAAGCTATTGGCCATTTATGGGTGATGAAGGAAGGAAAATCATTCTTCCCTGGATGGTGTGGGAGGGGCTTCTGTCTATGTGTTGCTTTTATTGGTTAATGAATAAAGAATTGCTTTGAGCCTATGGCAGGGAAGAACAGAACTAGGCAGGGAAAGCTAGGCTGTATGCTGGGAGAAAGAATGGCAGAGTCAGAGAGATGCCATGTAGCCCCACTGGAGACAGACACCAGAACTTTAGCCAGTGAGTCACAGTCACGTGACAATACTCAGATTAATAGAAATGAGTTAAATTAATATGTCAGAGTTAGCCAATAAGAAGATAGAGCTAATGAGCCAAGCAGTGATTTAATTAATACAGTTTCTGTGTGATTATTTTGGGGCTGAGCAGCCAGGAACCAAAAGCAGCCCCCTTCCTCCAACACCTGGAGACATGACCCTAACTGGTAGGGTCTCCATGCTTCAGTAAATAATTCCATGGTCATGTGCTTCTGGACAATACAAATTTGATTTAGTAGATTAAATTTTAAAAGACATGTGTTGACTGAGTTTTGTATCCTGTAGTCGTTCAGTCCCAAAGAAGCACACAGAGATCTATATTAATTATAATCTTGTTGACCTATTAGTTCAGACTTCTTATTAACTCTTATAATATACAATAACCCATAATTCTTGTCTGTGTTAGCCATGTGGCTTGGTACCTTTTATCACTGAGGCATTCTCATCTTGCTTCCTCAGTGTCTGGGTTAAAACTGCAGACTGACACTTTCTTCTTCCCAGAATTCTCCTGTTCTCGTCATCCCTCCTCTACTTCCTACCTGGTCACCCTGCTTATACTTCCTGCTTGGCTACTAGCCAGTCCATGTTTTATTAAAACAATATAAGCAACAAATCTTTACAGGGTAGAAGACAATTGTTCCACAGCAGACATGAATTTGGGAGGTAATATGTAGACTTCTAGGGAGAGATGACGGGAGCTATGTGACATAGATATGATCATATTGCATTGCATGCATATATGAAATTCTCAAAGAATAGATTTAAAATGAAGGATTCTATAATATGAAAGGTAGAAGAAGATTTTACCTACTTTTGAGCCACATGGACATCCAAGAAGTATTAAAATAATTATACATTCTTTATTGCTCTATATTAGGAGTTTTAACCTATTCTTTATCTAATTTGTGGGTTAAATAAGTTAGTCAATCATCTCTGAAAAAATAAGGTTTCTTCATTCAAAAAAATTATATAACATAATCCATCTTAGAGCTACAGTGAAGAAAAAATCAGGATGGTTCTACAAAGTGCTGGTTGGACTGCCTTCTTCACGGTTATCTAGATTGCTACTTCCATCAGTAACTAGGTATTGAAACATATGTTTACCTTTTATTAATATATACACTGAAACAAATGTACAACTCTGTGCATCACTGCGAGCTGGATACTTGACAGAGTGTAAAATAGGAAGAGTATAATTTAGTTTATGGTTTCAGAGGGTTGAGTGAATTATGGAAGGAAAGTCAAGCTGAGCCATCTCATTCCACACAGTGGTGGCCTACAAGGTGGAGAAGGGATTATGCCTGACCTTTGACTTTTCTTCTTTTATTTCTCAGTTAACTGGATTTCTTTATTCCTTTCTGATTCCTGTAGAATGATTTGACTGACATCTTCAGAGCAGGTCCTCTGTAGTTAGTTAATGCCCTCCCAGACATAGACCCGGGTGTGCCTCAATCCACTAGGTGAATCGAAAATCTGCTGAAATAAACAGTGAAAGTTAACCATCACAGTTTGGGTAAATGACTTTCTCTTTTAATCTGTTGCAAAACTATAAACAAAATATAATTAGATGTAAACTTTAAAAAGTAATGGCATTGAATAAAAGTATTTTTAAAAATCAGTGAGAATAAAAATGTGCAAGTTCTAACCCCTTCAAGACAGAAATTATAGCAGATGATGATGGTGTGCTTATGTGTGGTGTGTGTGTGGTGGTGTGTGTGTGGTGTGTGTGGTGTGTTGTAGGGGGTGTGGTGTGTGTGTGGTGTGGTGTGTGTGTGTTGTGTGTGTGTGTTGTATGGGGGTGTGGTGTGTGTGCGTGTGTGTGTGTGTGTGTTGGTGGGGGGACTGAATTCAGGACTTTATGAATGTAAAGCAAATTCCTGCTGAGAAAATAGCTATTCCATACTTTTGAATAAGCATTTAGGCTTTCTGATGCCAGATGGGACGTGCTCAGGTGCCCATATTTGTGAACTGAGTAGCTACAACATTGCTGACCTTCCTAGTAACAAATAGCTATTGGGAGATTGCTATTCCCAGTGCTGAAGCAACCAGCTTCAAGGACCTAGTAGCTATGACATTCTCGGCCTCTCCAATGTGGGACAGTTATTATCACTATCTTAATGTAAGCTGATTTAATAAGTTTCATAACATAATTATATGAAGAAAGAAATGAGTTAAATGATTTAAACTATCCTTTATTTCCTTCAACAATAAGTTCTTTTGTCTATAGAAATGGTATATTGCTTCTCAGAGTTATCTCCCTCTGTCTTCTAAAACCATTGCTGTGTGCATTGGTACATTTGCCCCCAAAGTTTGTATTATCTTTATTATCATGGTTGTTATTATTATTAACAATATCATCTTTCAAAGTCCTGTAAGAAAGAAAAACAAGCAGGTCAGATGTAAACAATCTATGCATGTGTAGAATGATACAAGCCAGGAAAAATGGCACTTAGTAATATAAAAGAAAATGTTTTTAAAAATTAAGATAAAGATAATTCTGGACTAAATCTGGAGATAGTTCTTGTTCAGAGCTCATAATTTTGTGCTGTAAAAGAGGTTAACTATAAAAACCAGTTAATAAAAATCTCTTCTCAATACTGCCACTTCAATTCCATTTTGAAGATAATAAAAAAATAAATAAAATTCCTGTTTGTTAAGAGTGTCCATTACTTCAATGTACGTGTAAATTGAAAATGGCCAGATTTAAAAGGAAAAAAAAAGCCTACAGAAGTGTTTCAAGAAGTGAGTAATTTGCATTCTTACATTTAAGGGAAAATTGATTTAGGCAAAATATTAATGTGACAAGTCTCTATGAGCTTGGAGGAAGAAGAGCACAAGAATGCACTGATCTTGTTTCACTGAGGGAATATGACACTCTGGACAGCTCAGGAGATTGGCTGCAACACACAGAAGGAATGAAAGGCATCCGCAGAAGCCGGCCTCTGCTGCTCCATGATGCTCAGCCCTAGCAGACATTAATGAGTCACTAGCTATTTTCACATGCTTGTCATAACCTTTGTGTCATTGTTTCAGTGAAGACAGAGGAAAAGACATGGAACTTCAGGGAGAGAAAGTTAAAGCAGGCCTGTCAAGGGCTGGCAGCCCAATGTGATCTGCCTTCTGCTCTACCCACTGTTCCCTGAGAGCCTCATGTCAATCTCACTTGGCCAAAGTTTTCAAACACGGTCCCTAATTTACAAAATGTCTGAAAGCAATCAAGTTGTCACAACCCCATCTTGTGGTCACTCAGTCTTTCAGGTAATGATACTAATTTAGAATCGCTGTGTTTTCAATAGGCCCTGTGAAATAAGGATGTGGATTCTGTCTTTTAAAATGGTATATATAAGGCATCTTTAAAATTGTCTCCAAATTCGTATGACACTTAAAGTCACATCTTTTCTGTTTGGCTTTTTTGTTTGTTTGCTTATTTGTTTTTTTGAGACAGAGTTTCTCTGTGTAGCTTTGGAGCCTGTCCTCGAACTCACTCTGTAGATCAGGGTGGCCTTGAACTCACAGAGATCTGCCTGCCTTCTCTCTCCCGAGTGCTGAGATTAAAGGCATGTGCCACCACCACCACCACCACATCTCTTTCTATGTTATATGCATCCACATGGGACTTTATGATATTCCGGGGTAATTCTGGTTAATTAACCCCAGACTCTACAATCAAGATTAATGATAAATAAACACTATCAAATATTAAAAAGTAAGTGATTTCAGAGCACTATGCTATATTTGGGCATGACGGTATTTCCCTTGAACCATTTTTACTAGGGAAGCCATTGAAAGCCTCTCTATTTGTCTAACTGTTAGTATGTGGAAATAACAAAGACATGTCCACAAAGATAAAGCACATGTCATGCATGCTTGCATTATTAAAATCACTTGATTCCATCTTTGGAGATCTGTGGTTGCATCTAAAATTAAAGGCCATGTAGCTAAAGCCATTCTAAAACTTCCTATATATATA
>LOJH01062655.1:0-10852 GCA_001685095.1 Ellobius talpinus
TTGAGTTCTTTATATATTTTGGAGATCAGTCCTTTGTCTGATGTAGGGTTGGTGGAGGAGTAGAGGATGGGAGAGGGGGAGGGTAAAGGAGAACTTGAGGGAATGGGATAGTCGAGATGAGGGAAAGACAGAGATGAGAGGAAAGAGAGATATATCTTGATTAAGAGAGCCATTAAAAGTTAGCAGAAACCTGGCTCTAGAAAAATTCCCAAGAATCCAAAAGGATGACCCCACCTAGGACCCTGGGCAATAGAGGAGAGGGAGCCCAATCTTGACTTGCCCTGTAGTCAGACTGATGATTATCTTAAATATCACCANGCTAATGGGAGCTCACCAACTCCAGCTGGACTGGGAAGGAACAAGCATAGGTCCTAGGTAGTTCCTCTGAATGGGGTTGACAGTTGCATGGCTGGGACAGACTGAGGGGCCACTGACAGTGACACCAGGATTTATCCCTACTACGTGCACTGACTCTTTGTGATGCTATTCTCTTTGTATATATACTTTGCTCAGCCTAGATACAGGAGGGAGGGCCTTGGACCTTCCACAAGGCAATGTGCCTTACTCTTTCTGAAGATTAAATGGGGGAGGGGTGGGAGGGTGTGTGGAGGGAATGGGAGGAGGGGTAGGAGTGGAAACTTGGATTGGTATTTTTTTAAAAATCTAATAAATTTTTAAAAACTTAACAATCCGACCTTTTCAAATTGGCAAAAACAAACAAACAAAAAACATATATGTACAGAAATCAAGACATTGAGAATCGGAAGTAGGAGAAATCTAAAATCCAGGTCAATATTCATTAAAATTTAACTAAATTTCAAAAATATTTAGAAGAAAATGGTAACACTAAATTGATTCACGCATAAACACATAAATATCCATAATTAAATCCTGTGCTTGGACTAAAACCGGAACTGCTGGGCTATACCTAGCTGAACACACACCTACATGCCTGCATGGACACAAGACTCTGGAGCAGAGGCTTGCCACTTCCCCAATGCTGCAATATTTCCATGCAGTGCCTAGAATTATGGTGACCACAGCCATAAAATCATTTGTTGCTTCTTCTTAACTGTAATTTGCCACTGTGAATGGTAAAGCAAATATCAGATAGGTGATCCCAATGGGGCAATGATCCTCATATTGAGAACCCTGTTCAAGAGGATAATGGTTGGTTTTCTCTCATCTTGTATAGTCATGGGGAATCAATGGGAACAGGTG
Organism: Ellobius talpinus; assembly: GCA_001685095.1. Lineage (NCBI taxonomy): Eukaryota > Metazoa > Chordata > Mammalia > Rodentia > Cricetidae > Ellobius > Ellobius talpinus. The sequence continues at coordinate 1,222 of LOJH01062655.1, forward strand.
ATATTTAAACTGTTTTAAAATAAACTTACAGTGACAATTTGAAAATATTTTGAGTTGGGAGTCTTGCTCATAAACTGGATATTTTAATTCATACAATGCTTTAGTCAGTTCATTTACTGAATATGTTTCGCATTTTAAAGCTTTGATCGCATTTGCTATACAAAATTTTACTACTTTTGACAATTGGAACTGAACACTAAAACAAAAAGCAATGGAAACTTAATGTCAATTTTGTTATTTACCAAATAACGAAAATTGATTGAAAGATCAATTCTCTACATTATTTGCCTATCTGCTTTCTATTTAAGCTAAAACAATGGCAGTGAGAGATGGAAAAAATAAAGCTAGTATAGTACTTCCGAACTGACACACATGAATGTATATCCACTGGTAAATGTACAATTGCTCAAAACTAAACAATGTTATGATCTGCACCATCATCCCTCTTTTGAAGGGTCACTCTGTAGACCAGGCTGGTCCTAAGCAAGTACCAATCCTCCAAGCTCTCTGGTTGGGAATGTTGATTTGCCATCAGCTTCCTCCTTCTTATTCTGTAAATGTCTCTGTGAGTTCACTTGCTAGACAATAAAGCTGACTAATGCGCTTTTCATTATAATGAATGTTTTTAGCAAACCCAGTCTGCACAGTGTTGATTTTTTTCAAGTCCACACAGTCTATGATGTCATCTACAGCTTACTTTCAAAGGGCATTTCAATTGTGCAAGAATAAAGAGAAGCCCACAGTAGTCCAAAAAGGGATGTGCTGCAAGTGAATGGGTTTCCTGTGTGCAAGCAGTGTGTCTCATTGTCTCAGCACCCCGAGTCAGAGCTATCTGCACAGTAGGCATTCAGTGAGTGGCTATTGAATTGATACTGAGAACTAAACTCTGCCTATAGATGATAAGAACAGAATGAAAAAAGAACTCAACTATGAAGTCCCTTTCAGTATCTCTCCACAGGATCCCCAAGGGAAAGAAGCTAAAATAAAATTTCCATTTTCCCTGTTGACACTGATGAACAGAAAAAGCTAGAAGCACCATGCTAAGTAAATTTTTAACAATGTAACAGTTTTCTGGAAAGTGCTTGCAATGTCAAATAAGTGATATTTAAAAATATTGCCATTTTTACCAGTTTCTGAGTGAAAACAAACTGTGGTAACTAATCAGATACTATATCAATTTTGCAGCTAGTAAGTTCCAAATACATAATGATGGAATAATTGTGATATTGATTGATCTAAATTCAGTGTTTTAAAAAATATCCTTTGAAAACACAATATTATTCATTACCTGATATATTTTGTTTCTTTTTTATTTGCTTGTTTGGATGATTGGTTTTTACCGAACTCAATATATTTTGCTCAAAATATATATAAAATATTCCCTGAAAACGAATAAGTGAGAATTAGAAATAAATGTTTGTAATAAAATAACTCTTCACCGAGATTAAAAAGTGAGCTAATAAGTTAAGTAAGGCTTTCTCAGGTCACACCTCATCTACCTTTAGGTGTCTGCACCCACTAGGAATGTGATTAAATGGATCAAAGCTTCACGTTCTGGAGAATTAAATCTTAGCTGCAAATAAGCATTGACCAATGAGTAAGAATCTATTAAATAGTACTTGACTGTGGATAAAATTATTTCCCCAATACCCCATTAGTCTAAATGGATCATCAATTTTACAAATGCATATTTAGAGTCATACTTAATAAAGTAAAATTCTTAGGACTTTATAGTTAGAAATTTTAGATTTTTCTTTTCATTTTTTGCACCCTTTAATAAGAAAGTTACTGGCATATTTTGCAATTTATATATCAATTCATTCTAAACCTAATTGTTTTAACAGCGATACCATTTAATTTATCTACCATCTTCAACCAAGAACTTAGTAGGAAAGTTCCTGGGGGATCTCAGTAGTGAAGAAACTGCTTAGTAACCATGAGACCCTAGGTTGAATCTCCAGCACTTCCACTCAAATATAAAAAACAGCAAAGAATAAAGAGCTAACACTTTGCATATACTTTACAGTTTTCCCTCACTTAGTGTTGTGCTTAATATAAGTGATCACATACCTTTTAAAATTATTCTATTTTTGAGATTATAATATAATTATATAATTTCCCTTCTCTTCCTTTTCTTCCTTCAAATTGTTCCCAAATTCCTTCCTCAAAGTCTTTCAACTTCCTGGCCTCTTCTTTTGATAATTGTTGTTAAATACATATAATGCATAAATATATAATATAAATATATTATATATAAATATATATAAACTGAAAAAGTCTTCTCAGGCTGTATGATGTCACTTGTATGTACATTTTTAGGGCTGACCACTTGATATTGGATAGCCAAAAGGTGTTCTTTTCCCCAGCTAAGACTATTTCTCCCATTCTAAACATTCCTTAGTTGTATGTAGTTCTTTGTATAGGATTGAGGCCTCATGATCTTTTCTATCATCAAATTGAACAAGTCTATTATTGTTGTCCTTTTGAAAACACAGAGTACTGTTGCCCATTCCCATAGAATACAAAATAACTCTTGCACCTAGGGCTCATGGATTATTGTGGAAGACAGAGCTGGATAAAGTTTATTAAAGTCAGAAACCAAGGGATTTTGCTATGGGGTTGCTTCTCTTAGTATGTATATAATTAGCCATAAAGTCTCACCAACATGACTGTCTAAATATGAGCTGAACAAAGACAAATGGTCGTCATGCTATAAAGGAGGTCGGAATATGAGGGTGGGGAGTTGGCTGCTAGAGGTTGTGATTAAGAGAAGGCCTCCATCTTTTACCAAAAACTGTAGAAAATTAAGAAATACAGAGAGGTGGAGAAATAATCTTTTCGGGGAAGAGTACACCAAGTGATTATCTAATACCAAAGTGTCAGTCCTAAATACATACATGCAATTAACATTATGTAGCTTGAGCAAGCTTTGTTTAGAACTATATATGCATACATATATGCATGTAACAGGAATTACTGAAACAGCAGCTGCAATGAATTTGAAAGAGAGCAAGGAGGAGTATTTGGGGGGATTTGGAGGGAAGGACAGGAAGGGTTGAATCATGTTATCATATTATAATCTAAGGAAGGGTATATGGGAGGATTTAGAAAGAGGAAAGAGAAGAGGTATATATATATTATTATATTATATCTTAAAAATACACGAATCAAAAATAATTATGTAAAGGAAGAAAGAAAATCTATTCACTGATAGTATCAACAGTGTTTTCATTTGTTTATATGTCAACAATCTTGTTTGATTTATTAGAATGTTTCTGTCCTGTGTAATAGGACCATAGAGCTTCGTCTAAAGCACACAGATAAAAGACCATGCTAGTGAGTCCTTTCATGTTTTGTTTTCTCGCAGTCAGAGAACATAAAACAATCTAAGTCAATCTTCTGGAAAAATGATAAAAAAAAAAACGACCAGACCATTGCTTTCGAACTACTATTTGGTATATGATATTTTATGCTGTGCTGAATCCTAATTGAAACCAGGGTAAGTGAAGTTTTAAGTAGAAATGTGAACCAAGTCTTAGCAGAAAATCTGGAAATAATGTAGCTTTTCGAAGGATGGTTTTCTGCAGTAAGACCTGGGATTTTAAACATTAGCCTTTCTCACTGAAGGTGTATGAAATGAGAAGCAGCACAAACTCCAATAGTTATAATCTCGTATTGCAAAACATTTGGAAAAACGAAATGTTGCCAAACACAGAACGTACTAGAGACAAATCTGCGTTGTAAAAGGTAGTATGTTTGAAGAAGGACTATGTGTTTGTTTAGGCTTTTTTTTAAAATTGATTTTATTGAGCTCTACATTTTTCTCTGCTCTCCTCCCTGCTTCTCCTCTCCCCTTCAACACTCACCCAATGTCCCCATGCTCTCAATTTACTCAAGAGATCTTGTCTTTTTTCTACTTCTCATGTAGATTAGATTTCGTATGTCTTTCTTAGGGTCCTCATTGTTGTTGAGGTTCTCTGTGAATGTGATTTGTGGACTGGTTTTCTTTGCTTTAAGTTTACAAAACACTTGTGATTGGGTACATGGGATTATTGTCTTTCTGGGTCTTGGTTACTTCACTCAAAATGATGTTTTCTAGCTCCATCCATCCGCCTGCAAAATTCAAGATGTAGTTATTTTTTTGGGCTGTGTAGTACTCTATTGTGTAAATGTACCACATTTTCCTTTTCCATTCTTCCATCAAGGAGCATTTAGGTTGTTTCCAGGTTCTGGCTATGACAAACAATGCTGGTATGAACACTGCTCCTCTGACCTTTCTTCATGACTAGTCCTAAGAAAACCTCTGTACTCCAACACTTGAATTCATAACACCATAAACACAAACAGCTGCTATATCACACCCAAATTCTTTCAGTAATCTCAGTCTGTAAGATTATCTTTAGGTTCTTTGTCATATAACATGCAGCCCTAGATCTCTGAAAATGTTTACTTTCCTTGTCTTGCTTTCCCATTCATCTTTAAAGCAATGTAGAAACAGCATTGCATCTATTCCATTACGGTTAAGGTCTTCTTAGAAAAGACATACATTATCTTTTTGTTGACCTCAACTCATACATATCTTTCAACTTAATTAATGTTGTCCTTTTCTAATGACTCCCATTTTTCCTGTCTACATCAAGGCATATTTGGATCTTCTGTTAGGTCCCTACAATTAGGACAGTGAGAGGCTCAAGGTCAGCCTTCTCTGGCCCATTATTAGCATGCTTGCCTGCATCTTTTAAAGCTTTATGGCATTATAAACTCTGAATATATTAGCTGTGTAGGAGAAACTTCTAACTGCCCAGAGCAATTAACATTGTGCACTAAGCACAATTCCCATTCTCTCTATTTAATAAGCGGATGCATAAGTAAGTGACAGTACAGATGAGTAAATGAGATGGCAGCTTCAGCCCCTAAATTACCGCAGAGTGTAAGAGAACAACAAAACCTACTCAAGAACGAATGATATATTTGCAACTGCAAGTGACTTGGAAATTTCGTTTGTAATAGAGCCTACTTAATGTATTTTAATTTTGTGAATTTTGGCTGAAAAGAAGTTTGATGTTTTCTGGTTTCAAATCTTTAACTCTATTTACATACACAATACCAAATATAATTATTAGAGGTGCAATTAAAGATAAGATATATTTTGAGAATGTATCTTCTTATAACCTGATTTTATTAGACTATATTTTAAATGTCTTTAAATATCTAAACATAATTTTAACTATTTAACTGAAAAGAGAAGAGAACATAGTGCCCTGTTATTTTATAGTGACTTGTTTCGAAATCTTCAAATATATGGATTCAAACATGGCAAACTTACTCTTCCAAAAAGAAATAAGTAGGGCTGTCTTCTAATCTTTTTATATATGAGAAAAGAACTGTATATAGGAAATTTGAATCTTCATTGTTCTCTTGACTTAACATCTAGATCAAAGATACTAAAAGGTATCATAGTATCCTTTTTATTATAAGTGTTTTCCTTGAAAATAAATTCTCTCATACAATAAACTCTCTTCCCTTCTCTTCTCAGAGCCTTTGTGCTACTCTCCCCAAATCCACTCCCCCTCTGTTTCTTCTTCAGAAAAGAGCAGGCCTCCAAGAGACGACACAACCAAACAGCAAAAAACATGTTACAATAAGACAAGACAGGAGCCCTGATATCAAGGCTTGACAAGACGTCAGAGACACACCTGTTCCCACTTTTAGGAGTCCCTCAAAAACACCAAGCTAACATCCAAGCACGTATGCAGAGGATCTGGCTGACCCATGAAGACCCTCTGTTAGCCACTTCAGTATTTGTGAACCCATATGGGCTCTGTTTAGTTGATTTTGTGGGCCATGTTCTCCTAATGTCCTCTTGTTGATAAAAGGACGTACATTACACAATATGAAAAGAGAAATTTAGACACTAACCCAGCCACAAAGCCCTCCACCTACAATCCATTCTGCCAGCAAAATACATCGGGGCAATAGTGGCACAATACTTGTGGGAATGACTAATGTTTGGTTTAACTTGAGGCCCAAGCCACAAGAGGGAGACCATGTTATCCACTGCCAAGAAGAAAAAAAATAAATGAAATGATTCCTAATGATATTCAGCTATACTCATCAATTGGTGTATTGTGCAGTCATCATCAGAGTGGCTTCCTCCAACAGCTGATGGGAACAAATGCAGATACCTACCATGAGATATTATGAGCCTATATTGGAGGTATCCATCTGGTCTTTTCCCTGAGAGATCAATAAACCCAGCAGAAGAGGCAGAGAAAAGATTGTAGGAGGCAGAGGGTTTATGCTTCCCTTTTGTTCAATAAATTTTGATGTAAGTCTAAGTATATAGGACTTTATAATAGGTATGCAAGTCTGATATTTATGAATAATAATTCATAAAGATTTATTTTAAAATAATATATTATATATAATATCACTATTTAGAAGAGATAACACACTCTTAGTTTCACAGTAAGAATTAAGTATTTTCAGAATACTTCACATGATATGACATAGAGAATCTTCAAAACTTGTCAAACCTGATCTATATTTTAATTTTATAATTGTGACAAGAATGTTGCTACAAATAAATACATAGTAACAATAATAGGTAAGTGTTTTTAAGACCATTTTATAATTTTTGAAAAAAAAACTATTCTAATTCTAGTTCAAAATTCATTTAATGTTTTTAAAGGAATCTCAGGCTAGCAAATCAAAAGTTAATTTCTAAAAAATCAAACATTTGAATATTACAATCTATTTAATGCTTAGATGTCTAGATAGGATCATAGGACATTATTGAAAATATTTGCTTTCTATAATGAAATCATCATATTTCTGTATGAGCAGAAAGCCTTCTATGTATAGTAAAGTACAAAATCATAACAATGCCAAACCAGAGCTCAGCTGTTTCAGAAAGAATCCAGTAGTGTTGCATAGTCTGAGAACATGGACACTTTAAAGAGTGCATGTGGGTTCAATCAAGGTGGCTGTGAAGTCATGCAAGGCAGCCAGGGAAAGAGCCAGAAACACCCGCTTCATTACACATTCGATTTCAAATTAATTTTGTGAGATGAAGAATGAGGCAGAATGTTGGATGATGAAATCAATTTTGAACAAGTTGGAAAAAATGGTCATACATTTCTTAATATTTAGGTTTATCAGGCATAGCAATAGAGACATGCATATCTGCACATACAGCTTCAAAGTGAAAATATTTTTTACATCAGATGACTCCTTTCTTCAATACTACCTTCATTTCTGTTAATTGTGTAGTTTTGTTGGATAAACATCTTTTTGTCGAGAAGAAAAGAATAATACCACTTGACAGGAGATGTGAAGTTACCAGAGAAAACTAAGAAATTCTGACCTGAATGAGAAATGTTCAACTATCTGCTGATTTCAAACACTGTGCATTTGAAATGAGAAAGGAGGAGTTTATACTAAAGGTGGTAAATATCTATAAAAATGAGCACCACAGATGATGTACGGAATGACGATTTTGTCATCCTTAGACTTCAGAACATTTTTTAAGCCTTGAAGGTTAAATAACTCATGAGCATAAAAAATGTCAATTACGATTTATTACATATAGCAAATGCCCCAAAACGATGATATGTACAAGTCAGACTTGCTGAAGAGAGGCAGTATTTACCTGAGGCTTTCCCTTAAGATGAATGATTCACAATTGAATCCAACATTTATCTGTTCCATGCTTAATATGAGTAACTTCGTTAGGAAAGACTAGTTACAGAATAATCACCAAAGGTAAGTGCAAAATTTTATACATTTTTCATACTGAATTCAAACGTGACATTTTCTTCTATTCTTCACAATTGATCCTACATATTTTGTTTGATATCTCAGGACAGATTTTCCTGTGATTTGTCATAGTCTGATTTTCTTGGATAAAACATTTTTGCACATGTGATACACTTTGAATTTGATAAATTTCTCAGTGGGTCTCAATACATAGAATAAAAAAAATGATGTGACATTTGAAGTGAACAGCTTTTAAATGCTTATTCTTTCCAAAACCCTGCAATATAATGGTGTTCACATAGACATAAAAAATTGATATGTTACATCTACCTATATAACTACAATATGCAACCATGAAGTATATCTTTCATGGAGCGTTTGTATAAACAAGACAAGAAGATTATATGCCTTGCTAAAGTAGAAATGCATATAAAATGGTGTTTGGTGAATAGATCCTTCTGTTTTCATTGAACAAGAAAATCAACTAGTAGAATCTGTTATCCTGAAACTCTGTGGCAGCCACATTCCCTAACAGCCTGCAGCTGGTGTTTGCCACCTCAGAAAAAGAGATGACTTTGGGTGGATGTCCCGTCCAATCCCAAGAATTGCCAACTAGGATTCATAGGAATTCAGTTTTAGTGTAAATGTTTTAGTTCTGAACTCATTAAGGGGAAAGCATAATCGTGAATGAAATTTTTCAGTTCACACATATTTATAAGAGCATTGGGAATCTAGGAACAAATTATAGCATTACGAAAGTAGTTTTTCTCATTTTTACTTTCTCTGAATTTAAGACAACTATTAAAAAATACAGATTTTCCCAATAGTTCGTAGCTTTTTAACGTGGGTAATAGTTTTCATTTCCTACACAAGGTTGTCACTAAGAGTTCAAATAATGATTGTGCCTGCTTTCTTCTTTTAACTTTTCTGTTACTATTTGTTCTTTCTATTATGAGGAGAAGGAACACATTTCACAAAGAAAATACTTTCTGAGAAAAATAGGCAGATACCTGACTATTATGAGTACTGCTCCTAAACTATTTACTTAAATTCAAAGAGAAAGTGAAAAATGCCAGAATGAACCGTTTGAAATCCACAGTTTCCTAGAAAGAATTTAAAGAGTTGCACCTGTGCTTTCTATGAGTCATTTGAAACATTTCCTAAATGTGCTGGAATTTCCTTTTTATAATAGTAAATAATGTGATTTATACTTTGCTTCACTAAACATAATTGTTTTCCAAAAATTCTAATATACTAAATAACTTGCTTTCTTTTGAAATTTCTTACTGAATAAAAGGTCTATAGCCTTCTGTCTGTGGGTTTGGTGAAGATCTTTTCCCATTCTGAAGGCCGCTGTATTGTCATATTGTCTGTGTCCTTTGTCTTGCAGAAACTTTTCAGTTTCAGAAGTTCCTATTTATTAATTATTGTTCTCAGTGTCTGCACTAAGTGTGCTATATTTAGAAAGTGGTCTCCTATGCCTATGCATTCAAGGCTCCTTCCTACTGTCTCTTCTGTCAGGTTTGGTGTAAATGGATTTAGGTGGAGGTCTTTGATCCATTTGGACTTGAGTTTTGTGCATGGGGATAAATATGGATCTATTTGCTCATATTCGCCCTCCTTCTGCTCTTCAACTGGACCTTGGGAGCTCAGTCCAGTGCTCCGATGTGTCTCTGTCTCTATCTTCATCCTAAGGTTCTGTGGTGATATTCAAGATAGTCATCAGTCTGACTGCAGGACAAGGCCAGTTCAGGCACCCTCTCCTACACTGCTCAGGGTCCTAGCTGGAGACATCCCTGTGGACAATTGGGAACCCTCTAGAGCCAAGCCTCTTGTCAACCCCAAAATGGCTCCCTTAATTAAGATATCTTCT
>LOJH01062656.1:0-10089 GCA_001685095.1 Ellobius talpinus
ATCCCAGCACTCAGGAGGCAGAGGCAAGTGGATCTCTGTGAGTTCGAGGCCAGCTTGGTCTTCAGGAGCTAGTTCCAGGACAGGCTCCAAAACTACAGAGAAACCTTGTCTCAACAAAACAAGCAAACAAAAAAAAAAAAGGAACTGTTGACTTGCCTTTGAGGTTGGTAGTCAGGCATGCAGAAAGGAATGCTTTTTTGTTTTGTTTTGTTTTTTTGAGACAGGGTTTCTCTGTGTAATAGTCCTGACTGTCCTGGAACTCACTCTATTAGAAACAGCCCAGGTTTAATGGATGCCAGTGCTCCTGGGAGGCCCTCCGGGAAAAGGGGAAGGGAAACCGGAGAGACCACGTGTTTGTTCTGGGGGGGCTTAAATATCCTGTGGGAGTGGTCTTGACCCTCTCTGGGGAGAGGTCACCATTTGGCATGTTTTCTCAGAGGTGGAGTTTGGACTGAGGGCACCCCCAGGGGAGGGGGCTTGAAATGGAGCTTCCCACTCACACATTCCAAAATGAGTGTTAGGGGCTGGGGTGACGCTTCCAACCAAACATTTTAGACTTTTTTGGATAAGGATGTTAGGGGCTGAGGTGATGCTTCCAATGAAATAGAACACTCTTAGAAGAATGAGCTGAGCAGTGGTCTAAGCAGAAGAAAGGAAAAAGGGCCAATCTATGGAGCTGGACATCAGAAAAGCAAATGGGGACCTGGCTGAGAAGCTGACCTGGGAGTCAGTTTCAGGAAAGGGGTCATCCACTTTTTCACACTCGACTTCCTCTCAGCTCCTAGATAATGGGGCTGGGGGTTCCCCTTACCCTCCCAGATGCCACCTGCTCCCCAGCTCTGGCTGCCTCCAGACAGGGCACCTCAGTCATCCGTGCATGCAACTTGAGAACTCCACTTTCTCTAAGGATAGAAGATATAGTCCCTATCTGAATCAAGGAGGATGGATTTTAAAAACTAGTTTACGCTGACCAGAGACAAGTGGGGGCCTATTAAGATCAGCAGGAGACTCTCCGTGACCCACCTCCTTCAAGAACAGGTTTGGGCATGGGATAGGAAGTGGGGCTAGGGATGTCCACCCTTTCCCATCCTAAGGCCTCTCTACAAGCTCTATAATAGTTCTTTTTGCATAATTTCCCAATGATTTTGTGCAAAACTATCTTCTCTTGTCACCGAATATAGTGACCAGGTCTCATTCATTTCCCTTAGTTCCATGATCTGCAAAGGGGGCTTGCCATCTTGGGGGATACTCAACAAGTCCCAGCTGAACAAAAGAGAAAGCGATGTCTCCTAAGTTCTGCCACTTCCTCCCCTGCACCTCATCTAGAGCAGCTGGTTGGAAACACAACCTTTCTTCGTCATTTACATTTCAAAGTCTTTGGCTCATCAGGAATATATTTGAAATCTTGCTATCATAACTAGCAAGAGGGAATGCCCTAGGGTTACACCAGGTTGTGGGACCACTTCTTTTTTAAAATTTAACTTACTCATAAAATTTAACTTATGCATATGTATGCAGGCTCTGCCTGTGTACCTACAGGCCAGAAGAGAGCATCAGATCCTGTTATAGATGGCTGTGAGTCACCATGTGGTTGCTGGGAATTGAACTCAGGACCTCTGGAAGAGCAGCCCATGCTCTTAACCTCTGAGCCATCTCACCAGACCCTGTGGGACCATGTCTAGAATCCGGTGGTTCTCTATAAATCCAGGTTCATATCTTGCCACTGTTTGTAGACTGCTGAAGACGAACAGAAAGGCTTGGGTATCACCTAGTGCTGATGCTAACACCCCCTGGACGGATGAGATCCATCTTCAAATTACCCCCTGGTCTTTTCCCCCTAACAGTATCAATTCAATAACCAAAGTCAGGCTTCATCAGAATTTAACAGTCACCACTGTGAACTGCAATTTGGCTTATTCTTAAGTTTGGAACCAAAATGTGTCCATGGGAACGAAACTCAAGATGGGAGAAAGTTGGCTGAATGTGCGATGTATATTGGTTGGGAAGACCACACTTTCCGTTCCTGATCTCTCGAAGACCTCTCCACAACCTAAGTGATCTTGTCTAGAAGAAATTAAATAAAATTTAAATAATTCTCTGCCGTCTCTCCGTCTGGGGTTTCCCTAACGAAACACCACACACCCACACACTGGCGTCTTAAACTGTAGAAACCACTGTCCCGTACTTGAGTCTCAGGGTTCAAAATCAGGGTGTCCCCGGTTTGTTCCTTCTGAGAACTTTGAGGGTGACTGTACCCTAGCTATCCTTGCACAGCAGCTTCCTGTCCACCTTTGCTACATGGCTGTGTGAAAATATCACCCCAACCTTTCATCTCCTGTGTGTCTGTGCCCACTCTCCCCTTCCTGTGGGGATACAGCCAGGCAGGGTGGGTCCACCCTAGTGGTGTCTGCATGGCCCTCTTCCCAGTGAGGCCATGCTCTGAGGAGAAGGAGGTTGGGATACAACATGACTATGAAAAGTCTCCAACTGAGCCCACAGCATCTGCTTTTGGGGGGCTTCCATTCTGTTGGGGTTTAATAGAGAAAAGAGGGTCCCTTTTGTATTCTCGACTTTATTTTAAAAAGAATTTAAAATCAGACTCAGGAGGAAGTTCAGGGGTAATTTTATTAGTGTTTGAGAGAAAAATAGTAGCACAGGTGAACTGAACAACCTGGCAGGCTCCAGAGAAAGGAAGACAGAGAAAGTCATGCTTTTCAGAGACACAGTGAGAAGGCCCAGGTTATCAGGGGCAGCGTGCTTACTGCCATAACAGAGCAAAGGATTGCGATGGGGCACTAGAAATAAGACAGAAAGGAAAAGCACTCCCAAGATGGACATGGGCTAGGAGCTGAGGAGAGTGTGAGAGCCCACAGGTTAGGATCCCTTCCATCTTGACTAAAGATCAGAGAGTTCAAGCCTATTCTTACTCCTCAAGGACAAACAACAGGATGTTGGAGCAAAGGTGTGGCTATTGGATGTCTTGCTACTTAAAAGCCAGTTAACAGGATGTTTGACTTAAGGCATGGTTACCAGGTGTTTTGTGATGTAAGGGGGTTTGTGATGTAAGGAGGTAATTCCACATGCTTGTTCTTTGCAAGTCTTGTGCTCTACCTATCCTATCTTGATTAGAATATATAAGGATGTGTGTAATAAACTCAGGAATATTTGCTGGAAGCCCTCCAGACTCTATCTTCTGTCTCTTGTCTATTTCTTTCCTCAATCCACACTCCCCTTCTCAGGAATGGATGGACATAAGGACCTGTTGAGCCGGACCCAACAGGAAAGAGCCCGAAAGGTATGCAGTCACTCAGGAAATAGTACTTTATAGGGCCTCAATAGTCCTCACCTTTCCCATTTGTATGCTCTGATCATGAGGTGATGCGGGTAAGGGAAAGGCTTCCAGTCTTCCTCAGCAAACTGGTTTCTTTGATATGCTAATTTTTAAAATATAATATTTTATGTGTGTTGTTGTGTAACAATTTCCTCTGAGATTGAAGCATTCCATCCTTCAGGGAAGCTTCTTAAGCGGGAAAGTAAACAAATCACAATAGCTTCAGGAAGTCCCAGAAACTGACCAAATTCTCTCTAGGCCCTCCTTGCCAGAGTAAGCAATAGAAAAAGAGCTTCAAGATAAACGGTATATTTCAGCTTACTGTCTTGAAGCTTCATCTTTGGTCAATGTGTGGCTGGCCTAATTGCTTTGGGCCAATGGAGACGCCATGACAGTACTTAGCAGAGAGAAAGAAAAAACCACTCATCTCATAGCTGGGCAGTGAAAGAGATGAAGAGGAAGAGCTCAGCTGCCACAGTCCCCTTCAGGTGCATGACTCCCGTAACGTGAGGAGCTCTCACCATGTTACACCTCTTCAAGTCTACCGCCATTCGATAGCACCATCCCAGGTACCAAGCTTTGCTGCATAGGCCTCTGGAGGTCACGTGTGTGTTGTCCCGCAGCATGTGTGTGTATGTGCTTGCACACGTGTGCATCAGTGCCCCCTGAAGAGAGAGCATCAGATTCCCTGGAGCTGGCGTTAGTCTGCTGTGAGCTGCTTGATGTGGGTGCTGGGAACCAAACTTGGGTCCTCTGAAGAGCAGCAGGCTCTCCTACTGCTGAACCATCTCTCCAGCCCCTGGAGTGTGAATGCTGATATTTCTGTTCAGTCCCCCTCTCTGGCCACGTTGGCAAGACCTGTAAGAAAAAGATGGTAGATCATTAATTGTTGGGTTCTTGAGTAAGAGTCGAGTTGGACATCTCAGAGTAGTGAAGGATGAGAGGGTACCGCAGAAGGCAGGCTGCAAGGTTATGGGAGAGTACCAAAGTAGCTCCCTGCATGCAGTCAGGAGGGGCGTTAAGAATGAGCATATGGTTATTGTTGCCTTTTCTTTGGGGGTGGTTGATTTTTGACTGTTGGCTTTAAGTACATTCTTTTGTCAGTCATATGTAACGTATGCATTGCTACGAACTTGATCTTCTTTGGCTAATGTGACTGTAGGTGGAGAATAATGATTTCCGGTTTGAGCCCATTGACCAGGCAGAGTTTATGGTGGAACCTGGTCTAGGAAATGACTTTAGTTCCCCAGGAGGTAGATAGGTTGTTACCTTTGGGCCTGTAACTTTGGCCACCTACAAAGCTTGCTCCTAATTTTAACTGAAATACACAGTGTGTTGAGTAACGCCACACGCCCAGGGGAGGATTGAGCAGGGATGGAAAACAGGAGGATCCACGGCAAGGTTTTTGACGAGAAAGCCAGGAGAGGTCCCATGGAGAAGACAGTTTAGGATCAAGACCCTAAAGAAGTTGGGAGCAAGCCGCGTTGGTGTAGGAATTCCAATCCATCCCCACCCCATCCTCAGGGTCATCCTTGGAAGCATGCGTTTGGAATCTCCAGCTTGGGAGGCTTCCAGGCCAAGGCCCTCAGCACACCAAGCAGCAGCTCCCTGGAGCCGCCTCATTCCAGACTCTGCCCCTAAGAAAACCCCTGCCATCACCGGCTCCGCCCCCAGAGATGCCAGGAACCACGCCTACCAGCTATTTTAGACCCAGCCCATAGATCTGCCGCAAGCGCTCTTGTGTTCTGTCCCCTGCCTTCCTGAGGGCCACCTGGGGGTGCCTGCATTGCGTTGCCCTGTTTATTAAATTTGGATTTATTAATTTGGTTTGAGTTGGCTTATTGCAATGGCGGCGGAGGAACCCAACAACTGGGGATCCAGTGGTTATCAATAGGCAGAGTTAGTCCTAATCCCTCACACTCTAGCTCCAGAGCCTGTTGGCCTCGCCCCAGACAACCTTAGCGTCCCCAAGGTAACCTTCTCACAAAGCCCCACTCCTCTCCCACCTAATCCCCTTCCACCTAAATCCCTCTTGCTCTGTGGAGAGGGTGGAGACTGACCTCCTATATGAACACCTGGAGTCCCCTCAGGCCTACCACAGTCCCCTGAAGCTCTCTGCCTTTGTCGCTTCTTGAACTCCAAACCCCAAACCCTCTGGATTCTGGATGGTCTCACTCACCCCTTCTCGGGGTCTTTTGCCCCAGCCACTCACTCAGACAGCCTCTACTCCCCCCCACCCAAGTTACCCAGAGTCACATTTGAACAAGCTCTAATCTACCTCCCTAATCTTGTTTATCTGTGAGGACAGAATGTCTGGAGACCTGAAATCCCTCTTCAGGTAGGCTGGCTGAAACTGGTTGAGTCTTAGATGGCTTGCCAGAGTGATTGATACCAGACAAACGATTAGCTTCATGATAATATGATAATCCCCTTTGCATACAAAACAACATGACCCCAAGCGCATGCCAAGACAGTTGACAACAGCCAAGGCTATCACTGAGAAAAAAAGAGAAAGGAACAGAGCCTTAATTCCAGGAAATCTATGTATTTCCAGGAAAGACAAGCATATCCTTCACTTTTATTAGCCTATCCCTTCCCCAGACTAGCCTCAAACTCATGGCCATCCTCCTGCCTTGGCCCGCCCAAGTGTTGGGATTGCCAGAAGGAGCTATTATGTCTGCTTCCCCCCTTTTCTTTTTACCTCGTATCTGTAATCACCATCATCCCCTCTGCCTACTCCTCCTCTTCCTTCCTCTTCCCTCACTGCTCGGTTGGTGCTCCACTTTGCTATTGGTTCCAAAAAGGGAAGAAAAGGTCCAGTTTGAAAGACAAGACTGTTGCAGGCAGTCCTGTGCAGAGCACATCTGCCCCACAAGCTGTACCCCTGTCTTTCAGCTACTTCCTTTAAAATATATTTGGAGATTATAAAAGTACTCCATGCTTCTAGGGGACCCTAGCAAGTGTCATGGTCTGTAGAAAAAAGAAAACAAGTCTTCCCCTTGCTGTTTGCACCTGCATTTTCCAGCATCTGCTGCCTGCCTCTGCGCCACCCTCCCTCCCCTCGGCTGCTCCCGGAGGAAGCCTGGAGCTGCTTCTCGGTTCCGTTCTGTGAGTTCTGCGCACATCTCCAACTCGGAGCCTTGTGTGACACTGAGCCTGTCCCTTGTGTGTCTATACAGTGAGAAAATGCACTCAAGTCGCCTGGACACAGGCCGATGGCCATACTGTGATCGCCCAGTTCTGTTGGGGACTCACATACTTCTTGTCCTGAGGTTGCTGGACAGTGAAGGGAATTGGTCCATTTCCTCCCACGGGACTACGGAAGAGCATGGCCGCTAATCTGGAATTAGACTATCTTCTCAGACTCCTGCGTATCTACAACTGTGTGTGACCCCGATTCAGAAATGTCCGATGAATGAGTAATGGATGGACAGCTGAGCAAGCCCAGCCTCCTCAAGCAAGCGGCCCCACTACCTAACCGGCCAGCGCAGCTGCTGAGAGTTCTTGGCAATCCGGGAGCCAGGGTCCTAGCTTGAGGCAGGAGCCAGGCTGAGAATTTACAACCCTGGTTTGGAGCTTTCTTTGCACAGTCGCTGGTCGTTTTATGCCTATAAGAGCTCTTAAACAACTTACCAGAAAATTCCTGCATTTTATTTTCAGGACCAAAAATATCCCGTCAATAAAGATAAATATGCCCGCTGTCTATATCCTTCCATCTCCTAATCCGCAAGCGGCTTTGGAGCACAGCAGATGCGCGGGCCGCTCTGGCGGACACATTTCTTTCCTCGCTGATTTCCTCCCTCTCCCTCCCCCAGTGACTCATGCCCGCGTTCCCTGCAGGCAGCTGGCTCCCCGGCCCTCCCAGCCTGCAGGGAGGCCTCAGAGGCTGGCTCCCCTTGAGACTGGGCTCTGCATTAATTCTAGACCTTTCACTCCTTCCCCTGAGCAGCTGCCTCTAGACTGTTATTAATTAAGCGCTGATTTACTGCCTATGCATTCCTCCCAATGTCCACTGTATGCAGGGGAGGACAGAGGAATGTCCCAGGATGCCCTGCACATAATTGCACAAGGTGGAAGTTGTCTGAGCCTGCAGCCTTCTCCCAAGGTAGTAGCTCGAAATCTGAGAACCACCATGTCCTCATGTCCCTAAGACAGGAAGAGTGGACAGGTACTCCTCAAGAGGGAGGATGCTCCTGAAAAGAAAAAGACCCCTTAAAGTCCTGTAGAGAAGGAGAGTTACTGAGGTGATCTCAAGACAAGGCAGGCTGGGAGGAGCGTTATTACCCCAGCTGGAGGCGTGGCAGGTAGACATTGGCTGACTGGCTGGCTGGTTGAGTTGGCCATCATTAGAGTCAGAACACACACAAGCCAATCCCATGCCTCCTCTGCCTTCACCGAGGCCTAACTTGTGCCTTGGGGATGTTGATGCTGAGGAGGGCTGAGAAGACTATTCTTGTCACACATGGCCAGCAGGCTGTCCCTCCCCATGCCCCAGCAGTCTCCAAAGAGCTCAGTGAAGTTCTCCTAGCAGTCTGAAAGAGCTATGTCATACACATGTAGACACAGGCACACTCACGAAAACATACATGTGCAGACACGCATCCACACGCACTCTTTGTGCCCTAAAGACTTGGTTTGTTATGCACCTGCCACTCTTCCATCTCTCTGGTGTCGGTGAATTATCTACTTGCCCAAAGTAGCCGGAGCTTGAAGATTGAGATGGTGGTGTTCCACAGCTCCAGCGTGCTCCTGGGAATGTGGAAAAGATAGGATTTGATCTAGCCACAGAGGTCGGGGGGGCATGTGGTACCCTCTTCTCGTGATGCTCTGGAGATCAGGGCTTCATTCAGCTGACCTCTTGCAAAGTTGACAGCTTTACTAAGCTCTGCAGTCTCCCCTCTGTTCCACATGCTTATTCTTGTCTTTTTCCTTTTTGTGCTTCAGTTTAACTCTCTGAGGTCTCCTCTGAAGTCCTGTTATCAAACTCTGTTTCATTGCCTTATCCTTGACTCTCCCTGCTCCAGCCAGATCCTTGCTGTGGAGCAATCTTTGTTCACTGTAAATATGTATTACTCTCATTGCTTAATAGAGAGCTGACTGGCCTGTAGCTGGGCAGGAAGAGATTGGGCAAGAGAGTCAGACTAGGAAAACGCTGGGAAGAAGGGCAGAGTGTGAGGAGATGCAGAGTGAGCAGGACAGTAAGGATGGCCATGAGATAAAGGAGCCTCCTAGGCTCCTAAGCACCACATAGATTAATAGCAACAGGTTCATTTAAGTTCTAAGAGCTAGTTGAAAAAAAGCTAAGCTATCGGCCAAGCATAAGTCTCTGCATGGTTATTTGGGGAGCAGCTCTGCCTACAGATCCCCCCACCCTGGGGCTCATACTGACTATTCATCCCTTTCCACACATTCTCACCATGTGATGGCACCAACAAGACTGTGCCCACGAAGCATCACAGCATTGTGTGTGGTCTGCAAACAGGGAGGTCAGGCCCACAGCCTGTCTTGCTTCCCAAGCCTGTAGGGCTCTCCCCCTGCACTCTTTGGTCTGTGCTGTTGTCTCATCCGGCCCTGTTGGTTCCTGGCTCTTCTCTCTTTGTCCATCACTCCTGGGTGATCTCCTCTCCACTGAGGTCCACACCCATCGTTCCAGAGTCCAGAGTATGATCCTCTCAGTAGTACAAAAAAACAAAAAACAAAAACAACAAAAAACACTAGATATATTTTGGGGATGGGGCAACTTTAGACTAAGTCTCATGTAGCCCAGGCTGCCCACAAACTCTTTGTAAAGCTGAAAATGACCTTAAACTCCTGATCCTCCTGCCTCCACTCCCAAATGCTAAGCCTCCAGACACGCACCACCATGCAGGCATCTTGAGACTCTCCAGAGTCAGACCAAACTCATGTTTGCCCTCACAGTGGCTCCTCCTGCCACCCTGTATGTCATGTTTAGGGATCCCCCACATCTACCCAGGACCCCACTGCTATTCCTCACTCTCCATAACCCTCCATGCCCTCAGGGCTTGAGATACCATGGTACACAGTGCCATCTGGCAGAGCTCTTGAGTTTAGAGTGGGCACATCAGGGTCCAAAACCCCATGTAGTGTTCTCACTCACGGGTCTCAGAGTTGCTACTGCAGCACACACCCAGCCCAAGATTCATGTGTGACCCGCAAAACGTAGGCTCTGGAATAGTCACGGAAGCTCCATCAGGTGGTGCTGAGGAATGTCGCTGGGGAAAGAGCAAATGTCGTAACCATTGGTTACATGAGGTAGCTGTGGTCTCTTCATACAGCAGAGCTCTGTGCAGCAGTGAAACAAATGGGCCCTGCTGCACACAACCTGGATGGGCGCCACCATCAAAAGTGTGGCCCCAGAAAGGCCAAGCCCAGGAGGTCACATGATGGATGATTTCATTTGCATAACGTTTAGGAACTCAATCAAAACTAATGCCTTGCACTAGAAATGCAGTACTGTCTCCCTCAGAGGGGGTAGAAGTGAGTAGGATGGAGTAGGGATGTGTTCAGGGAATGCTGAGAATGTGATTGGTGGAGCAATGGTCATGCAGGTGAGCTCAGGATGGTAGCTGGGACTTATCTGAAGTACGTGACACTTTGAGCCAGCTTTTAAAAGCTTAGTCTTTCATGCCTGTCTCTGCTTTCAGGGCTGAGAAGGACAGTGCATGTGAAAGGGTCAGGTAAAGTTGGGCAGTGGTGGCGCACACCTTTAATCCCAGCACTCAGGAGGCAGAGGCAGG
>LOJH01062661.1:8011-21597 GCA_001685095.1 Ellobius talpinus
AGGACAGGCTCCAAAGCTACAGAGAAACCCTGTCTCGAAACCCCCCCCAAAAAAAGGAAAAGAAAAAAGTTCATTCAAAGGCTTACCCCCCGAGTGACCTCACGTCTTCTCAGTAGGCCCCATCTCATGATCGGTCCACTACCTGCCAGCAGTGCCAAAGGCTTGGAGCTAAACACCTAATCTTCTGAAAGACAATCAGGCTCCAGACTGACGGAAGGACGAACTGAGAACTCCCTGAAGGTTGGGGAAGGGTGATGATTGATATTAATTCTCAGCTTGACACAGTCCAAAATCATTTGAGAGTCTCAACGAGAGATTGTCTAGATCAGTTTGGCTCCTGGGTGTGTGTGTGTGTGTGTGTGTGAAGGATTATGTTGATTGTGTTAATTGAGATGGGAAAACCCAGCCCACTGTGGATGCACCATTCCCTTGCAGGGGATCATGGGCTCTCTAAGAGTGGAGAAAGTGTGCTGAGCGCTACATGCACACACCATTAATTGTTCTCTGCTCTTGATTGTGGATCTGATGTGACCATCTGCTTCAATTTCCTGCTGCCTGAGTTCCCTGCAACAAAAGGACCATCACCTGGAAGTGCAAGTCAAGTAAACTCCTTCTCCCTTAAGTAGTTTGGTTAGGGTGTTTTGACAACAGTAGAAACAAAACTAAGACAGAAACTGGCACTGAGAAGTTGGCTATGGTGGACCTGACCATGTGGCTTTCAGACCTTTGGAACTGTTTTGTGGGTGGAACATGGAAGAGTTTGAAACTTTGGGCTAGGAAAACCATTGAATGCTGAAAGACAGGGATCTTTGAGCAGAAGCCCCAGAACCTACCCTCATCCTCAGAGCTGAACCTTCATCCCATCTGTATAGCAAGGGTCCCAAGACTTCCACCAAGACGTGGTGGCAGCTGGAAGCTGCATCCAGTGGCCGTGTCAGCTCTGCCCTCTGTAGGGTGTCCTCCTGATATGCATTGAGACTCTGGAACCTGCGACTTATGACATCATGCTTATTCTAAGAATGAACCCAGCTGCCCTCTGTAGGATGTCCTCCTGTTTGAATCCAGCTGGGTTCATTCTTAGAATAAGCATGATATCATAAGTCGCAGGATCCAGAGTCTCGATGCATATCAGTCCTAATGTCTAGTATTCAGCTAACAAAATTAGGAGACATGGCCTGTGGTGGAATTTCAAAGGACAGTGTGTGGGATTAGTTCTTTCCTTCTGCCATGCGGAACCCCAGAATCAAACTCGGGTTGTCAGGCCTGGTGGCAAGCATGCTTACCGAGTCATTTTGTGCTGTAAAGAAGCAAACTGGAGGATGTAATCAGAGACTGTGCATTCGTTTCCTGGCCGCCCAGACCTGAATAATCACACAGAAACTAGATTAACTACAGCACTGCTTGGCCAATGGCTCAGGCATATTCTTAGCTAGCTCTTACAACTTAAATTAATTCTTATCTATATTTAGCCACCTGGCTTGGTACCTTTTCTCAGTGCAGCATTTTTATCTTGTTTCTTCTGTGTCTGGGTGACAACTGCAGACTGAGCCTTTCCTCTTCCCAGAATTCTCCTAGTCTGGTCGCCCTGCCTATACGTCCCGCCTTGCTACTGGCCAGTCAACATTTTATTAGGCCAATATAAGTGACAAATCTTTACAGGGTACAAGAGCATTATCCCACAGCAGGAGGACTTTATAAACACCATCACAAAACTTTCTACAGATTGAAGTGAAACAGTTGTGTTTCCATTCATGGGTGAGTGCCCATGTACGACAGGACCAAGAGCTCTAGAAGGGACCTAGAGTTATATGGTGAGATGGAGTTTGTCCAAGATGTTTAAGCAGCCAAATAGAAAGAAGAAAGTCTTGGGCAGATTATCCTGGATCATGTGGGCATTCCTGTGGGGATGATATACACAGAACCAATCCAAATGGATCTGACACCTGAACAGAAGCACTGAAGCTGTACAGGTCTTAGAAGATACTGGGTAATCATCTGTGGCTTAGAGGAAAGCCAAGGTTTCTTAGGTAAGATAATAGGATTTTTTACGTAGGACCAGGAATAGAATTGGGATGGCATAGAAGAAACACCCGATAAATTAGACTTTGTTCAGTTAAGAATGAATGCTTAGCAGGGGGCTAGAGAGATGGCTCAGAAGTTAAGAGCACTTGCTACTCTTGTTGATGACCTGAGTTGTGCGAGTTTATGTGTAAGAGTATTTCACCTGCACATATATATGTGCACTACATATGTGCAGGGTCCATGGAGGCCAGAAGAAGGCCTGGGGTTACAGGTGGTTGTGAGCTGCCATGTAGATGCTGGGAGCTGAACCCAGGCCCTCTACAAATGCAGTCAGTACTCTTAATCACTGAGCCATCTCTCCAGCATCATTTATTTTAGTTTTAAGTATGTGTCAGGTGGTGGTATATACATGCATGAGAAAGATTTCCATAGAGTTCAGAAGAAAGCATTGGATCCCCTGTAGCTAGAGTTCCAGGCAGTTGTGAACCACTTGATGTAGGTGCTGGGAACAAAAGCTGGTTCTCTGCAAGGGCAATATGTGCTCCCATCTCTGAACCCTTCTCTTCAGCTCCCCTTCTTGTATCCTGAGACAGGCCTGGAGTTCACCAAGTGGCTGGCCAGGAAGCCCTAAGGATCCACTTCTCTCTGCCTCCCCAGGGTTAGCATTACAAGAGCATGCCACTGGGGGGCTGGAGAGATGGCTCAGTGGTTAAGAGCATTGCCTGCTCTTCCANACACACAGACAAAATATTGTATACATAATAAATAAATAAATATTTAAAAAAAGCATGCCACTGTACTTGGTTGTACTTTTAAGTGGCCCAGTGTCCATAGAAAAGGAGATTGGATCACAACTTACTGCTCAGCTTTGTAAAGGACCAGCTGCAAATCCTCCTGGGCTCAGAGATGAGATGCAGAGGATGAGACAAGAGATACTGCTGGGCGGTGATGGCGCACACCTTTAATCCCAGTGCTTGGAAGGCAGTGGCAGGTGGATCTCTGTGAGTTCAAGGCCAGCCTGGTCTATAGAGCAAATTCCAGAACAGGATCAAAAGAAAAAATAAATAATAATAAAAAAATAAAAAGAAGAAACAAGATGCCAAAGGGAAATGCTGTCTATGCTGTGGATTTCTCAGCAGGGAAGGTGGTCTGTTGAGGAACAGCCAGGAGGGAGGTTGAGAGTGGGGAAGTGGAGAGGGCATCCGTTGGTCTGTGATAAGGTTTGGAATACTTTGGACTGAGTGTTGAACAGTTCCTTTTGTCAGAGTGGGTCAGCCAAGATGCGTTTCTGGTTTTATGAACCTTACCAAAGACACTGAAAATCCACCGCCTGGCATCGCTCATGGGGCCAGTGCAGGTGTATGTAGCTGGTATGGAGTCTGCTGGGGGAAGAGTGCTGAGAGCTGATCTAGTGAGGAGCCCCCTTGGATAGAACCCACAAGCTCATGGGAAACCACAGTGGGATCTCCTCACAAACCCACTGCCTTGTTGGGCGACCGTGGGGTGGACCCCTCCTACTCAAGTTTAGCATAAGCGTTTGCTCCTTTGTATGTCCGTCTGGCCAAGGCTTCCGAGCTGAGTTCCATAGAGTGTGTGGAACACGAATGCACGTTTCACTGTGAATCAGAGCAGGGCCCTAGAGATCACAGTAGAGCCATGACCCTTCCAGCCATCCCAGTCTTCAAGTGAAAGTTAGAGCCAGACCCTGAGAACAGCTAAGAGTCATACCTCAAGAACTGGTTCATTAGCCTGAGGTAGGGTCTGTGCAGGTAAGGCAGGTAAGGTAGATAAGGTAGGTCCTTATTGGGAAGGAACCCAGCTGGATGACCTGGAATTGTCTTGGATATCCTCACAAGGTAAGGTGAGAAAAAGTGGGGGCTCCAGTGCTGGCTGGTTGCCAGCATGCAAGTCCCTGTTCAGGCTCAGCTTCCACCCATTTGACCCCTTTCACTGCCTTGTGGAATATGTCACCATCCAAACTCCCTGTCCATCACTTCCTTCCCCCAGCCTGTTGTAGCAAAGCCCATGTCTGTCTCTAGATAGGGAGGTGTCTCATCTGCCAGGATCCATGTGCTCCTGAAGCCTGGAGCATCTGTTTCTCTCAGTTCCACGTGGTCGGAACTGTAGACAGCAGCTCAGCCTCCAGCCTCGCTCTGCTGCATAACAGAAGTCTGCCTGACTAATATCTGCCAGAAAGGACCCTGAAACCTTCACCTGGCCCGGGAAACTGGAGGGTAGAGTGGCAGGGCCAAAATCTGGCTCAGAGTCCGGAGAGGCAGGGGAAATGATTCATGTTATCTCTGGTGACAGTTTCCAAAAGACAGACAGATGGACCCACTGATGGGTCAGCAGGAAAGACCACAGACGTTCTGAGGTGAGCCGGAACTCTAAGTGTGAGCCCTGCATGGCAGGAGGCGATGTGCACCCAGGGTCTGCACCCCATTTGATGATGCCCCCCCCAGACAGGGAGAAGAGTCAGGAAGAGTTGGGGCTGAGGCCACAGAGTGTGTGTGTGTGTATGTGTATGTATGCGTGTGTGCATGCACATGTTTGCATGCAAGCACAGGTGTATTATTTAATGTGCAAAATGGCCACCTCTACTAAGGATTTTCTGGGCCTAAAAAGAACAAGTGGCTTTTTAAAACTTAAATTGATGGGTCAGTGAGATGCAAGTTAGGTCTCTGGAGTTCAAATAAAAGTGTAGAGAGAGAATGGAGTCCACGAAGGATCTGATGTAACCATACACACTGTGGCACACACACCTCCCCACCATGTGTTCACATACACAATAATAATTAAAAGTTATTAAAAAGAAGAACTTCAGCAGAGCATGGTGATACATCCCTGTCTACATAGCACTCAGCAGGCTAGTGAGGCAGGTGGATTGTCATGAGTTTGAGGCTAGCCTGGGCTCCATGGTGAGTTCTAAGCCAGCTTGGGCTACAGAGTTGAGACTGTCTTGAAAAAAAAAAACCCAAAGAACAATAAAAAAAAAAATTGGTGCTGTTGTGGGTATTCAGAAGGCTCTAGGGTCAGTGGCACTTCTCCATGTAACTGTTGTGGTATGACTTGTTCTTTGTTAGCCTTGTCCTCTGACCAGCATTTGTAAGTTGGGACAGAAGGTGGGATACCCAAAGCGCCACCCTTCCTGAACCTTTGCCTCAGTCTGTGGGATCTCACTGCTACTCAGCTCGGGGCTCGCTCTCTGCACCTCTGAACCCCAGAGCATAGCTACCTCCTTGAAGCAGTGGACCTGGGATGGCAGGCAGACTGACTGAGTAGACCTGCATGGGATGAGGAGGGTTCAAAGTGAAGGATGAGATGGCCGGAGTGTGGGGCAGATGTCTTATCATCAACTACAAGACAGATAGAAAGGTGGTCTGGGGACTGCATTAGGTCCAGGGGTGCCTGGGAACCCCTAGATACACAGGCAGAGGCCGCAGAGCCCTCTTGCAGAAGGTAACTGTGGTGGTTTAAATTATACATGTCCCCCAGTCTTGGGCATTTAAATATTTGGTTCCCAGTTGCTGGCAGTGTTTGGGAGGTATGTCGCTGGAAGCTGACTTTGGGAGTTTAAAGACTTTTCCTTAAATTCTCCAAGCCATTAGACATGAAAGCCATTTTCAGTGCACTCTCTCTGCTTCCTGCTGGGGTTTAAGATATAAACATTGCACCCACAGTCAGGAAGCAGAGGCGGGGGCGGATGCTGGTGCTCAACTTGCTTTCTCCTTTTTATTCAGTACACCATTAATTATTCAGGACCCCATTCATTGGGGTCACACCCCATTGAACAATGCTTCCCACAGTTGAGGTGGGTCTTCCCACCTCAGCTGAGCCACTCTGGAGATTTCCCTCAGGCACACTCAGAGCTTTGTCTTCTAGGCGATTATCTTAGTTTTCTGTTGTTGTGAGGAGACACCATGGCTTATAAAAGAAAGTGTTTAATTGGGTGCTTGCTTACAGTTTCAGAGGGTGAGTCCATGACTCTTATAGTGGGGGACATGGCAGCAGGTCAGTCAGCATGGTGCTAGAATAGTAGCTGAGTTTGCACAAGTTGGAGACCAAGAGAGAGGGAGAGACTGACTGGGTTTGGCATGTGCCTTTGAAACCTCAAAGTCTACCTCCAGTGACACACCTCCTCCAGTAAGGCCACACCCTCTAATCCTCTCCAAAACAGCTCTACCACCTAGGGACCAAACATTCAAATAAGTCTGTTGGAGCTATTCTCGTGCAAAGCACAACTGTAATTGTGGGCACCCATCAGGTTGGCAGTCAGTGTTAATTAGTTGTCATGAGTAGCTTGGAGAAAGCCAAGGAGTTGTGAGCAGAATCAAAACTTCCTGGAGTTTTAAGTTGGTCTTTGCTTTCGTGGGTTCTGGCTTGAGAAGGTACATCACGTATTCCATGTCTCCCTCCATTCTGCCATTCTGCTTGGTGTTCACAATATGTGAGAGGGTCCTGTACCCTTGATCATCATGATGGGGCCTCAATGATGGTGGAGACCTTGGGTTAGAGCATTTGGGGATCCTGGGCACAGGCTAAGATGGAAACTCTGTTCTGAGGTAGGAGCTGGACATTTCTGCTGAGCAACCAGAGAGGATCCCAGTGGAGAAAGGTGTCTCACACCAGGGCCCCTAGCTGGTGTGCCTCCAGCATTCACCCCAGGGTTGGAGCATCTGGGGAAGAGTCTTTGAAGACAAGCAGGTCCTCGTGGCAGCCTCTGCGCAGTCTGATTGTAGCTCACTGAGGCACACCACTTTGTAGATGGGGGGGTCCTGAGCCAACGTGGGTGACTTTGCCAGGTACCATGGAAATGCTTTGCAGCCCCCCAGTTCAGGTGGCTGGATCTTTCTTTCTTGCTCACCTACATCTCCCTGTGCAGCGAACATGACCTGGGTGAGGACATTTACGACTGTGTCCCATGTGAAGATGAAGGTGATGACATCTATGAAGACATCATCAAGGTGGAGGTGCAGCAGCCCATGGTGAGCGCCCCCACCCTACCCTTGCTAAAGGAACCTGAGCCTCCCTTGGGAAGCTGCTTGAGTACAGACCCGGGTACTTCCCGATCCCCCTGGGCTCCCTTGCAATGTCCTTCCAGCCCTGTCGGGACACTCTGAGGTGCCCTAGATGTGACCTATGATGGATGAGCCCCTCCAATAGAGTGACTACAAAATTTTCCTTGGAAGGTTCTTAGTCCTTCCTATCCAGAGAGCCTTAAATAGTAACTCCGTGTTCAGGCTACCACAGTGTGGCTGAGTACCTCTTTGTGCGGAGAATGGGGAGACCGGTGCAGGCGCCGTTGGCCAGCTGCATGCCTTTTATGCTGAAGGGTATTTATTTCCATGCAGCTTGGCTAATGATCTTGCGGACAATGTTTTGTGCCAGCTCCGGCTTATTGCCAACAGCTGCTGTGTGGAAGGTGGAGGGTTCATCCTGGAGGGATGCAGAGAGGGGGCTCTGGAGGGGCAGGCCACAGCTCCCATGGACCCCTGAACGCTCCAAAGGTGGGCACTGTGCCACTTGTCAGTCGCGAGGCTTTTGACGCATTTGTGTTCCCGAAGAAGTGGGAAATTTATCAAAAGCCAATATTTCTGTCTCCCGTCTGTGTGGGAGCCTCCAGCTGGTGTCAGAGAAACAAAAAGCTGAGAGAACCCTGAAGAGCCTTGAGAGCCTTTCCCAGGCTGATGGCACCAGCTTGGGAGGAGAGATGGAAGGCTAGACTTGGGATATTTGCAGCGTCTCGTGCCACCCTTAAGAAGATCATACACATTTGTTCCCGAGAGTCTAATAATCACTCTCCTTCCCAGCGTGTTCAGGGCTCCTGCTCCAGAGAGGTGCTTTTCAACCTTGCAGGCAGCCTGACTGGGGCTTCCCCAGAGCTGACCTGACATGGCCTAGGAAACAGCACCAGGCTGATTAAGGCCTCCTCACTTCAAAGTCCCTGCAAGATGGGTGTCCTGAGGGTAAATGTCAGCATCCATGCACTGTGACCTGGGGAATATTTGAAAGGTCCCCATGCCCATCTCTCAGGCTGTCTTGAGACTCCTGCAGCTTTTTGAGGTGCCTGTCACTGTCCCTGGTCCTGAAGAATCCCAGGGCAGGGTCATGCTTGCCCATGTCCCAAAGGACAGCCCATGTTCTAATGTCCAGGGCTGATTCTGAATCTTTTGAGCTGTCTGATCCATCCACAGATGGGATGTAGACTTATTGCTGTGAGGGGCCTCTGAGATAAACAATGGGTCCCCCCCTTCTCATTATCTTTGGAACTATCTGAACCAAACTATCTAAATAGGAGGTAATTAAAATGCTCCTTCAATGAAGTAAGATAAAGGCAGGTGTTGCTTCAGAGCCCAGGCATGGGAGGACCTACCAGGAGGCTCTCTCTCATCCTTCTGTTGTGTCCTGACCTTTCCTCAGCAGGCTCTGGGAAGGGCTGTGACATGGCTGTTGGGGCTAACAGTGGGGTGGGCTGTCAGTGGTGCCCCTGACTTCCTAAGCATGCTTGAGGACAGTGGACACTGCTGACTGGTTCAATCTTGTTTGCTCCTCCATGCATTCAGATCAGATATATGCAGGTAAGTTGCAGGTAAGACCAGGCCAGGTGGGCTCCCGCCAGCTCTGTCTTTCCCACCTGTCTGGAAGGTAACTGAGGCCATAGAGAAAGCTTGGGTCCATGTTCTTGGAGACATGCTGTCAGGCACAGAGGGTTGTATAGGGTCTCGAGTTGAGATCCGTCCCATCCCTTGCAGCCACAGATAGTGATGGATGCCATCAGGTCCCATGTTGACAGTGCTCGAGAGTTAGTTCTGTGGCACAGCATAGAGGGGCCTCTTAGGACCAACAAGAGTATACCTGGGTGGGTACCTACCTGATTGTCCCATCTTTAGAGGTTTGGGGGCAGACCAGGCTCTCTGACCCTGAGAGTTGCTATAAAGTCCACCACAGCTTGACTGGGGCCGAACCTCTGCTTCGCTCCACTCTGTGCAGGCCATCTCTCAGTCAGGCCCTGTTCTCCCCTCTGTAGAGGTATGTCCCCAGTTGGCTTACTGATGAGCTGTTATCTTCAGCTGGCTTCTCAGGGATGTCTGGCTTGTGGGGCATTTGGTATTGGGAAGCCAGAATGGATCATCTGTGGGTCTCCAAGGGGTTGGCCAATGCCACCTGCTGGACAGGGCTGACCCACTCACATAAGTACCTTGAGCTCACCTCACCTATGTGTAGTAGGTTCCTCTCCTGAGGCCTTCCCTCCAGTGTGGTGAGGACTCAAGGTTCCAAGTCAGGAGTTGATACCCAGGAGTCTGGAAGCTTCCGTGCCTTCCTTGATGTTTTCATTAAGTCCTCTCCTATCCACATGCCTCAGTTTCCTCAGCCACAGATCATGGGAAGGGCCTGTGACCTCACTGCCCACTCAGTAATCTTGTAGCCATACCGGGAAGGTGTCATCCTGTTGTGTGGTGCATGTAGCCAGGGCCTCATGGCTGGCAGCGGGTACCAGAGTGTCCAGGTAGTGGTATCCTTGCTCACATCTCATGTCTCCTCTAGAAAATGGGCATGACCGAGGATGATAAGAGAAGCTGCTGCTTGCTGGAGATCCAGGAGACCGAGGCCAAGTACTACCGCACCTTGGAGGACATCGAGAAGGTGAGCCTCGGCTTTGCTCGGAGCCCCAGGGCTCAGGAGCTCAGGGCCTGTTCTCATTTTCTCTCTGTTGCTGTGACCAAAGGAACTTGGGGGAGAGGAGAGTGTGTTCATTGTAACTTCGCGATTACAGACACCATTGACAGAAGTCAATGTAGGAACTCAAGCAGAAACCGTGGAGAAAAGCTGTTTGCTGACCCACACAGGCTCGCGCGTAGCTGCTTTTTTACACAGCCCAGGACCACCTGGGCAGAGGCTGGTGCTACTCACAGTGGGCTGGGTCCTCCTGCATTAATCAGTAAGCAAGTCAGCCCCCCACAGACAGGTCCACAGGACCATCCGAGCTGGGCTGTCCCTCGATTAAAACTCCCTTCTCAAGTGACTCTGGACTGTGTCACGTTGACACAGCACACTCCGCCTTGCTATCACGTTCTCACACAGAGGAGCCTCCCCTCGTTCTGTGGAAAGCCCTCTAACTGTTCCTGCATGTCTTCTCAGCGTTCCCGTCCAAGCCAGCCGTGGTTGCAGCTCAGCTTTTGAACATGTGAAGCCAGATCTTCAGCTAAGTTCTCTAAGCCTCTCATTGCCCTGTGGGGCATACTGGTGCCTTTGTTGGTGGCCAAGAATGTAGCACATTTGATGTGATTGATGAGCCTTGTGACTAGATGCCACCCAAGCCAGAGTACTGCCAGTGACTTATACCCATGTCACTACCTAGAAAGCCTGGCTTCTGGATCTTCCTGACACATCCATGTCCCTGTGTAAACAACAGTGCCATTGCCAGGCTCAAATCCTCCTGACTGTTCTCTGGTGTGGAGCTGGCACAATATGGCCAGAATGGTGATCTTGGCTGTTCTTTAGTGTGGAGTGAAGCTGGCCCAGTACAGAGTGGTGAGAGAAGCCTCCAGCCAAGGATCCTGGTGTTCACTGCCCCTTGGTCCAGGATGCCCTTACCATGGCTTCCACAGAGCTGTGCTGAGGACATGGGCTGTGGTCTTGGTTCCAGCCTGCCTTGCCCACTGTACAGTCCCATACTGCCCTCCTCTTCATGAGCTGCCCAGTGAGCACCGAGTACCTGGCAGCGCCTGGCAGCTTTGGCTTTGATTGTGACAAGCCCCCTACACACTGTGTGACAGCGTAAACTTCTTCCTTCCAGAACTACATGGGCCCCCTGCGGCTAGTGCTGAGCCCAGCAGACATGACTGCCATCTTCATCAACCTGGAGGTACGCTCTCTGGCATTTTCCTGACACACAATGCAGCTGTCTCACTCTGGAGCCTGTGGCTTCAGGAGGCAGAAGAAGAGGTATCTGGTGTGGCCTGAGAGCTTCCCATGATCTGTGTTAGTTGTCAGCTGAGCATAGATTCACACTGCTCTGGAAGGGACGTGAGACCCACGGGACTATAAGCAAGGCTTCTGGTTAGCATGGAGGGAAGTGTGCCTCATCCCTGCTCTGCAGGCATGCTCTGAAGGCATCTGACCACACATGGGCACCAGATGACCCTGTGCGAAGGTTAACCTGTGTAGGCAGCTGGCTTACAACTCCAGATGCCACATATGAGTGGACGCACTCCAGAACATGCTGCCTTACTGCCTTCCGTCCGATCAAGGATTGGGGTGGGGGGTCGGAGAACCTTACTCTCCTGCACAAGATTGACCAGAGTGTCCCTTTTACTGTCTGGGCTCCAACCAGGACTAATGACTTGGGACAGAAAAGAAGCTGGGAGGGGAGAGGGGTGGTTAGTGAGCTGTGCACTGTCCTGTATCCACTGTGAAGCTTGAGGAACCATGCTTCCTCCAGGCCAAGGTGACACAGTAGGGGCGTTATGGCTTGCAGAAACTGAGAGCTGAGTGGCTGCAGGCCTCTCCATTCTTTTCAGCAGCAGGGAGGCCTGCAAGGTTGTTAGCTGAGAACAGCCACACTGCTTTCTCCATCCTCTGCTGGCATTGAGTCTGTCCTGAGGCAGCTACTGTGTGTCCCTAGGACCTGATTCGGGTCTGGGAAGCTCCCTCCACTGCACAACTGGAATGTGCTCCAGCATCTTTGTGTGCCAGGAACTGTGACAGGGGTATCCAACCTTTGGCTTGGTGAAGGGCAGAGCCTTTGGCCCAGGACGGCTTTGAATGCAGCCTTAACACTAAATTTTAAGTTTACCTAAAATATTATGAGACTTCTCTTGCAGTTTTATAGTTTTGTAATTAAATTGTGTGATTCTTGAGTGCCAGATCTGCTAATGGCACTGGGCAGCAATCTCAAAATGTTAGACACGCCTGCCAGAAACTTCCAGCTGAGTGACACCGGCATTCACAGGCTTGGGTGAACACCGGCAGCACCTCCTGGGTGTGTTTGGCCAGCGGGGCCTGGCTGGGCCTGGCTGTGCACTGACCCTGCTTTCCCCCTAGGACCTCATCAAGGTGCACCACAGCTTTCTGCGGGCCATTGATGTGTCCATGATGGCTGGTGGCAGTACCCTGGCCAAGGTCTTCCTGGAGTTCAAGGAAAGGTGAGTGACGGCTGACTGCATCACACGGTCTCCCAAGCCCTGAAGACAGAGCTGAGGCCTGCAGCCCAGGCAGGATGACAGGGGCAGGACAGTTCACTGGGGTGTAACCTCCCATTCTGGGAACCCAGGCAGGTGGCCGCTTATCTCTGGATCCTTGTTCCTCTTTGTAACCAGGGTCACTACCCACTGTTTCTCCATCGCAGCTTGGAGGGCTGGGTACCTGCAAGCCTCATTTAGATAACAGAAACTTGTAGGGTCCCTGCAACCCTCTCTGCTCTCTGGCTCGTTGGGTTCATGGTGGTTGGTGTTTGTAATGAGACATGGCAGCCTGAGTTCCTTGACCTGTTCTCCATCCCTGACTCTTGGGTGTTGCAGGCCAGAAATAGCAGATCACAGGCTGTTTGGGAAGAAGTGCCCACTCTTCTGTGGGATCAGAACTTGATGTCCAGAGGCCTAGCAGCTGTACCTCCTTGTTAATGCCCTGGCTTTAGCCATTCTGTTTAGCTCTCCAGCAGACATTGGAGGGCGGCTTAAGCTAATATAGAGCAGAGGTGGAAGTCCATGTTCTCAGCATCACAAGAGAGACCCGCACCTCCCAAAGCCACAACCCCAAAGCTTTGAAGAGTTTCCTCTGTGAAGGCGAGTCATTTATTGTTGTCATCATTGTCATGTGTGGCCTCCAACACCTCAGTTCCCTTAGGGGACAGTGATCAGAGAAAGTTATACCAAAGTAGTAGGCTTGTATTTCAGGACAAACTGGTATTGTCTGATATGTATGAGGTTAAGTGTGTGCCTCTGTGGCCTTATTTCCAAGTTGTAGGTGTTTTCCCCCCCTTGTTTTTAATTATGTGTAAGTGTGTACACAAGAGTGCAGGTGCCCATGGAGGCCAGAAGAGGGCATCAGACCCCCGTGAAGCTGGAGTGGTTATAAGCCACCCAATACGGGTGCCAGGAACCAAAAACAAGCCCTCTGCAAAGAACTGGAAATATTCTTGACCTCTGAGCCACCTCTCCAGGGCCGATATTTTTCTTAGTAGTACTAAGTGCTGATGGTTAAGATGAAGGCCTGCTCATTCTTACTTCCATAGCCAACTTCCTCTGTCTCTCTCAGAATGAGCCATTTGTTTAGTTTTGAGGAACAATAAAACTGTTCTAGAGTCTGTGCATGGACAGAGGGTCAGAGTAGTGTCTGCAGGAAAGCCCCTGATTGCTGTATCTAAGGCTTCAACGTCAGAAGTAGCAGGGTGTGGTGATTCCTGAACTGAGCATAGGCAATGGAGCGGGTGGAGCCCCTCAAGGTGATAGCACGGGGTTATGCACACTGTAAGAGACACAGGATTTCTGTCCTGTCCAGTCCCACAGCTGTTCAGTCCCAAAGAAACACACAGAGGCATACATTAATTATAAACTGGTTGGCCT
>LOJH01062665.1:0-10829 GCA_001685095.1 Ellobius talpinus
TTATTAACCA
Organism: Ellobius talpinus; assembly: GCA_001685095.1. NCBI lineage: Eukaryota > Metazoa > Chordata > Mammalia > Rodentia > Cricetidae > Ellobius > Ellobius talpinus. Next base: position 11 of record LOJH01062665.1, read on the forward strand.
ATGAAAGTAACACATAAGACAGATGACCCTCCTCCATCAGTGTTCCATAAATTTTGGTATGCTGTGTATTCATTTTCATTTAATTTTAGAATGTCTTTAATTTCTTTCTTAACATCTGCCGTCACATACCCATTTTCCATTCAGTTTCCATGAGTACATAAGCTTTATTTTGTTTCTATTTTTGATATCCAGATATCCAGTTTTAATATATGATAGTCAAATAGGATGCAGGGTGTTATTTCAGTTTTCTTGTGTTTGTTAAAACTTGTTTGTGTCTGAATATGCAGTCAACTTTGTAGAGAACTATATGATGTATTCAGAAGAAGGTTTATTCTTTTGTTGTGAAATGAAATGGTCTGTAAATATTTATTAGACCCATCTAGTTTATAACAGTAGTTAGCTACATCATTTATGTGTTTAGTTTTTATTTTAAGTACCTATATATTGGCAAGAGAATCATACTGAAGTCTCTCATTGTTAGTGTGTGAAGGTTGATATCTGCTTTAAGTTGTAGTATTGTTTCTTTTATCAACTCGGGGTGACCTGTGCTTGGTCCTAAAAGTTAAGAATTGCAAGTTGCATTGCTAGTTTTTTAAATGAGTATTTAATGTTCTTTTTATCCACTGATTATTTTTGACTTGAAGTCTTATTTTATCAGTTATTAAAATGACTTAACAATTTACTACTTAGGTACATCTACTTAGAATATTTTTCCTTTCTTTTCCAAGGAGTGGTGTTTATTCTTGATTTTAAGGTGTGTTTTTTGGATCTAGTAGAAGGAGGGATAATGTTTCCATATCCACTTTCTTAGTCTGTGTCTTCTGTGTCTTTTTATTGGCAATTTGAGAACACTGATGTTGAAAGATATCAATGAGAAATGTTTTTTGATTTCTGTTATTTTGTTGCTATGTGTGTTTCCTGTCTTTTTATTTACTCATATTGGATTATTTATTCTTTGTGTTTTCTTGGATATAGTTTATTCGCTGTGCAATATTCCTTTACACTATGTGAGTGTTTGTTGCAGAGATTGTTTTAACAAACAAACTGCTTGGCCAATAGCTGAATGGAGTAAAATTAGATGGGAGATCCAAACTGAGAATGATAGGAAGAAGAAGGATGGAGTCTGGAGTCACCAGGAGATGCAGGGGGAGAAGAAGATGAACATGACATGCTAATAAAGGGACTGTCATGTGACAGAGCATAATAAAGAATATTGGTTAACTTAAAACATAAGAGTTAGTTAGTACAAGCCTGAACTCTTAGTTGAGCATTTGTAATTTATATTCAGCCTCCAAGATGTTTATTTGGGACCAGGCAGCTGGGACAGAAAATGCCCATTTACAGTTTACCCCTTCAGGTTGGGGTTTCCTTCTCATAACTTCTGTAGAATTGCATTTTTAGACTGATACAAATTAAATTTGGTTTAATGGAAGGGAATGTCTTTTTTTCCTCAATCCATTGTGATTGAAAGTTAGCTGCATATTATCATTCTTGTCTGACATCTGTCATCTTTCAAAGTTTTATGATATCTGTCCTTGTCCACTGTGTTTTATACTCTCCATTGAGAAGTCAAGTGTTATTTCAACAGGTCAGCCTTTAAGTGTTATTGTTCTTTTTCCCATGTAGCTTTTAATCTTTTTTTAAAATTTCCTTCTTTGTTCAGCAGGGTTTGATTTTCAGTAGTATTTTGATTTTTATGTGGCAATGGGACTTTTCTTATAGTCCAGTCCTTTTGGTGTTTTCAATGCTTATTTAACTTTTACTTTTACAGACATCTCCTTCTTTAGGCTAGGAAAATTTTCTTCTACACTTTTGTTGAAATTGTTCTCCATGCTTTTGACCTCTGTTTCTTCTCCTTTCTCCTTATTCCTCCATTACTATTATTCTCAGATTTTTTATTTTCATATTGTTCTAGATTACCTGGATGTTTTTTGCCAGGATTGTTTCATCACTCATAGTATGTTGGTGAGGTCTGCCATTTCATTTCCTCTTTGAGTTACTAATAATATTTTACTAGATTTCCCTCAGTGTTGGCCTTCTTTTTGGTCCTGTTTCTATTTTAAGTGTTTATAAATTTTATTCCACTGTTTACATTTTCACAAAGTTCTTTAATGTATTTGCTCATTTCCTCCTTAAGGTGCTCTATCATATACATAAAAGCTATGTTAAGGTCTTTTTATTGTACTTCATTTATGATACAATACTCAGGACCACCTGTGGTTGGGTTTCTAGGCTTTGGTGGAGACATATTGTCTTGGCTGCTGTTAATTGTGTTTTTTATGCTGCATCTATGTTTTATCTAGGCATCTGTGTTTGGGAAGAGTGTAATGCTAGGTGTTGAAATTTAAGGAATTTAATCTTGTTTTTGTTTGGTATGTGTGGCTTCTTTTCTTGGTTTATGTTGCTTTCTCTAGTTCTTAAGAGAGTATGGTAATTGTGTTTATCATGACTAGGTTATCTTTCTGGGATCCTGATTGGTATGTCCACTGGGAGTTTCAGGTAAAATGGGTTTCTGGATATTGGAATTTGACACTTCAAAAAAGGGTTGGTCTTGGAGATGCTATTTGGGTCCAAACAGGAAGGAAGAAAACAGGACATCCTACCATCATCTCTCTAGGCTTTGTTATTGAGCCCAGAGTGTTATAAGAAGCACAACAGGTATCTCCTACAGAGTTGTGTATGAGACTTGGGGAATGGATGTGGAGGAAAGGAGGATGTGTAAAGTTCTGGAATTCCCCTACCTGCTTTACTGACCTATACGCTTCTCTATCCAGCTCAGCTTGAAGGTTCCCAGAGAATACCTGCTAGACATGGGGTCTGGGATAGCAGGATGAATATGGAGGAAGTTTGAAGAAGGTCTACATGATCTTTTGAGGAATGAGCAGAGAGCAAGAGGACACTGTAGCAAGTAGCATGCTCCAGAGCTGGGCATGAGACTGAGGGATTGGATTTGGAGGATAAGAAGGAAAGGTGGTATTCTGTAGTAGGCTACCTGCCTTCTTGACCTGAGTGACCCCTGGTTTCCTATGGAATGTCTGCTGGAGTTCCAGGTTGGGGTAGAGGTGAAGGTTGTTGGGAGGAGAAGATCTGTGTAATACAGTGAGATCAGGGGTTTGGAGAGGCGACAGCACATTGTCTGCCACAGAGCTGGGGATTAGACTAGGGAGGAGAGGAGACAGAGGTGAAATGTGCAGTCAGCTGACATTCTTCCATGGCAGAAGTGATGTGTAAGTTCCTAAGGAATGCCTACTTGAACTGGGGGGAGGAATAAAACAATTAGTGGAAGAAGGGAGGGAAGTTCTCATGGTAAGATCTGTGCGGTACACTAAAGATGAGGGGAAGGGGGAAAGGAGGGCCTCAGGAGGTGTTCTTCTGCAGTTTTGAGCTGGTATATTATTTTCTAAAACAAATGGGTAGAATTTTGTTGTATTTGTGTTTGATTTGTGACACCAAGTTTTCTTCTCAAATTACCTTCAATGATTTTATCACTGGGCATTCCCTACCTTGACCTCCATAAGCAGACATGCACTCCAAGTCTTCCTGTACCACTTCAGAACAATGAACAAAGTATGCACAATATGGTTGCAATCATGATCAAAATAGTAACTAAAATGGGAAGGGCATCTTTACACTATTTACTATGAGAGTAGTATCTGTAAGAAAGTAGTCTGCCAAGTTAGGGGATGTTATCCAATTTGGTATGTCTGATTAAGCATCAAGAATGCAGCTTTCAGATCTAAATAAAGTTAATCATGTTACTAGTAAAGTATCAAAATAGTTTTAAACAGGCTGTGTGCTTTCTAAGTCAGATTCGATATAAAATAATTATGTCATTTAGCCATAGACAGGCAATTGGAAAGCCATTTACAGCTGAATGATTAAGAGAGGGAGAAAGTGGTGGTAGGGCCCATTCTAGGGGTAATGTTAAGTGAACCTCATAACATTTCTCAAAGTTCAATTTATTAAATAATTTGTCAGAGACCACCTTTGGCAAAAATACTACTTACCGGGGTAGAGGCATGGGGATAAGAAGAGTTAGTAAAGAGGATAAAGACATGAGTGAAAATAAAATAGAACGCAAATGATAGTACCAGGAGGGAGTTCCAGTGAATACTGAAATTGCCTGCATTTAATTTCCAATTGCTTAAAATGCCCTGGAACCCGAAAAGTAGGAGTAAGACAAAAAAAAAAAAACAAAAACCCTGCAATAACATGAGAAGAAAGTGAACAGACTAGTTGAAGGTTGTGGGTTACATGCTTAGTTAAACATTCTGTTGCTAGAATGTGATCCCATACCGTAGATCAAAACATTGTGTAAGCAAACCACTCCCTGGGTGAAATCCATTATTATCTCCTTAAGGAAATAGGTACCTAGTTGGATTCTCAGACTTTTGTTTGTGGTAGAAACATATCTACTTCTCTACTCCTGAAATTCAAGGTCTGGCTAGTGGCCACACGTGTGACAATGACCTGGAGAGAACAAAACTCTTGGACCTGCATATAGGTGGGACCTTTGTTTTATGTAGAAATGGACACTAACCTTGAAGGAATAGAAGTCAGTTCCAACTCTGACCTTTGGTCAAGGTAGAAATAGGCTCACATTTTTGGGCCTCCACAATAATTACTAGTTTCACTCAACAAAAATACATATTCTGATATTGTAGAATACTCTAAATGTAGATTATCCTTGTCATGATTTACTTCTGGGATTTAAAACCGAATATTATATCATTTCTGGTATAAATGTGAAAAAATATAATGTTAAAGGTCATTTCTTGCATTCTAAATACTTTTACACAGTGATTGTGTTTTGTAACTGTGGCTTAAACATGATTCAAAAGCTAATAGAATGTTTTTTCATTCAGTTCATTACTTATATGCAATAAATAATGTAAAATTTATTATTTTTTAACAACATCATTGCAAAATAGCTGTAGGTCATATAGCTAGATACCAATTACTCAATTATTTTCTGTGACAGTCATGATGTTGGAATAAAGGTTTCAAATAGAGTTTCTTTCTTTATCTCTCTCTCCTCTCTCTCTCTCTCTCTGATCTTAGTGCTCTCCCAAGTCTCTGTCAGAGTTCAGTTCTTTAGTTTTAGTTTTGAGAATTTCAAGTCATGTCGACCTCTTCTATTTTTGCCATATGTTCTATGTGTATGATAGTGATTTGTTTCCACAAATTAAACAATTTATGTTGGTTTCAGATAATGCTTTTGTCTTTTGATGTCTCTGAAATAAAGATTATCAAGACAATTACACAGAGTCTCCTCAGTCAGTTGTTGATGAACCAATTAATAAGTGATACTTATTGGACTCTTGTTCTTTCTCCAGGTTAACCAAAATAAAAATTGAGAAAGAATTGATTACAGGGGTTGTTTTAAAACTTTCTTTGATACAGATATTTTATCTTGTGACACTCATGATGTATTTGTGAGTTGTGTGTATAGACACACATTCAGCTAATTTTGACAGTAGATGATGGTTGTTCATGCCTAGATTTTCATGCAATATAATAATTTATTATACTCAGGGTCATCATTGGTAATAATCTTATAGCTAATATAAGAAGCAGTATGATAATCTCTAAGGAGGATGTATGAATGTTGTCATATAAAACATCTCCATGAAAACATGAGCATGGTTATTCAATTGGATGATTTTCTATTCAAATTGTTAGGATTAACACTTAAATAAGGCCAATGTTTCAGAATCTAATAGATTCCAAGATGTGGATATCATACAAAATTTCTTGGAAGCTTCAGAGAATGCTAATAGCTTAGGATAATCCTAAATCAAGAAAACATAAAAGTTCAGAGCATGGAATCTCTGTGTATATTGTGTATAAAAATATCAAGACCTAATTATATGAAACAAGTAGGATTCAGAGCCACTTATTTGAGTAATTGTTTTCTATGAGTGTTGATTTAATTCCTAACTCTATTTTATCCCTAGCTCTATGTCTATGTGTCCATTAGATTTCAATGGCAAATAGCCTTGCTCATTATAGCACTGTAATCAAAGTTGATGCCTAGGAATGGGGATCACAAAAAATATTGTCTTTCATTTCAAAATTAGTTTGATTAATCTAGGTTATTGCTGGTTTCATGTTGCTTAGAATCTAACTGTAAATTAAAAAAAAATGTAGAGTAATATTTTCCATGCTTTGATCTGTAGATTTAGTAGTAAATGATAACATATTTACTTTACAGACTCTTTGGACATGTGATGACCATATATAAATCTGTTAGTTTAGAAGTCTATTCTTTCCAAAATTACATGTGTCTGATTCATATTGTGGAAGGTTTCTAGTTCATTTCCAGCAGCTTATACCCAAAATAATCACCAGAAAGCATATTATTTGCAATACTGTTTGGCCAATAGCTTAAGCATGTTGCTAGCTGGTAGCTAGTTCTTATATCCTAAACTAACCCATCTACATTAATCTGTGCATCACCACGAGGTCGTGGCCTATTGGCAAAGTTTTGGCAGGCTCCAATGGAGGCTTCTGTCCCCAGTGTAGGCAACAGGGCTTCTCACTGACTCTGCATACTCTCTCTCAGCATTCAAACTTCAGTTTTCCTGCCTAGCTCTATTCTTCCCCACCACAGGCAAAAAACAGTTTCTTTATTCATTAACCAATAAAAGCAACACATATCCAGAAGGACTTCTCACACTAGATTCATACTTCAAATATCGAAGCATTTGTATTAGGCATTTTACTTCTATAGATTATGTAGTGTTAGAGTTTTACATTTCTAAGAACTTTATTAAATTTGCTTATTAATTCTGGGATGTGTATTGAAGATAGTAATGAATTCTCGATATATATCATATAGACTCTGGAAAGATATATGAAGGATCAGGTACAAAACATAGAAATTGTCAAACCACTGTGCTCTACCAAGCAAGGTTCTCTAATAAAACTGAAGGAGAAATTACAAAACAAAACAAAACAAAACAAACAAAAAAACTTAATGATACAAATATATCAAATAAATTTATCTTTTATCTTCCCAATTTCCATTTCTAATGCCAAAAACAACTGTATATAAGTGTATTAATTTATATATATATATATCTTTGACCTGTTAAATTTTTGTAGGTGATATCTTAATAATTTGTTAAGATATTTTTATAAATAATGGAGTTTAGTGCTGGACAGTGTTAGTAGTACATGGCTTTAATCCCAGCACTTGGGAGGCAGATTAGACAGATCTTTGTTAGTTCAAGGCCAGATTGGTATACAAAGTGATTTCCAGGACAGCCAGGACTGTTACACACACACACACACACACAAATGGATAAAAAAACCCTTTTGCAAAAAACCAAACCAAACCAAAACAAAAACAACAATAAAAAAGTAGAGTCTCTTGAAATAAAGAAGCTCATGATCAGCAAACCATTCTTACATAGAAAACTGGAAGAATTTTGTGTGTGTGTGTGCGTGTGTGTGATACAATGATAAGTACAGTCAAGATGTCATAAGTAATAAATAAGGAATTCCAGAATGCTTAAACAGAAGACAAAAATATTTCCAAAAAAAATTCAAAAATGGCTGGAATTAATACATGTGTCTTAGTAATAACTGCTAAAATCAATGGTCTCATTTTCACAATAAAAAGAAACAGATTAGCAGATTGTATTAGAAAACAGAATCTCTTTGTTGTACACAACACAGCTAATCATCCAAAAATTAACACTACTTAAGGGTAAAAGATGTGACTTAATGGAAAAAGATGTTAAAACCAAATGGAACCAAGATGCATGCATACTTACCTATTCTAATAACTTTGGATATTGTACAAAGTTAAATCAGGATGAAGTAAATCATTTAAAAATAGCCATAGAGCAATAGACAGAATCAGTAATAACAAATGTTTCACTAACAATAAAAAAATATTCAGGATCAAATCTATTCAATACTACATTCTATCAGTCTATCAAAACAGATGAGCACAAAAACTTCTTATATTCTATAAAATAGAAAAGAAAAGATCTCTTTCAAGTTCCTTTTACGGCACAAGTATTACCCTGAGACCAAAACCAGGCAAAGATCACTTGCCAAAACAGAGAGTTTTGAACAATATTACTGATCATAGACATAAAATTCTCAATAAAATACACACAATCTGAATTTAAGATTACATAAACATATCATATACCAAGGTCAAATAGGCTTCAGTCAAGAGTCAGAGGAACAGTGTTTCAACACAGCAATAATTACATATAAAAACTCCCACATATATACACTCCAGGCCAAAAATCACATTGTCAACTCATTAGTCACAGAAAAAATAAATTATGAGAAAATCCAATATTTTTTGTTAAAATTCCTAGAGATTATAGATTTAAAGGGAAAATTGCTCAACATAATTAAGGTAATATACATGTTTGTGGCAAAAAATTGATGTAAACAATATGTAATCATTGTAAATACACTTTTTAAAGACATGAATTGATATACCATACTGCATCACTCCTTAGCAGTTTTCCAGAGTATTCTGTTCTACTATAGTGAAAGTTGCCCATCCATGAGCACTGTTGTTCCATTCAAAATAGCCAAGAAATGGAAACAGTATAAATGTCACATATTTATGAATAGATTATGAAAGAAAATACTGTAGAAATTTCACATTTTAATTAATTAATTAAAAATTTTAAAACTATTTTCTAATTTACATATTTTCATTTCTGTTCCCACTCCTTCCCCTCCTCCCACTCTTTCCACATTTCCACATCCAATCCTATCCACTCCTATTATTATGTAGTGCACAATATAAATTTTAGTTGCAAATACATCTTAATATTTATAATTTAAGAGTATTAATATTTTATTGTCCAAGAATTATTTTATAAGTAATCTGATGTGGCTGGTAACAACTCAGCATTATAACTGTTCATAAAGAGCTTGCAAACAAGCAGTGAGAGAGAAAGAGATAGACAGAGAGGGAGAAGTAGTAGTTTTGGTTGATATGTCAAAAAAATGTGTTTATATTACTACTCCAGCTCTTTGCCATTACTGGCTACCATAACTCTTTAAGGGAAACCTGGAAAAAATCCAAGTATTTGCAAAAGTGCTTCCATGGCCTGCAAGGTTACTACAATGTCAGTGTGATAAAATTAGTTCCTCTTGAGATCCGAGATCTGGGTCATTAGGAACAGGCCTGAGGAAAAAGATGGAGACAAACTACCTTCATTAGAATTATTCTTAACTCTGGGTGAAAGTACTACTTCATATTAAATTTATCACATTGGTTAGAACTGATTTCTTTAGCTTCAGTAAAGACATGTTTCCTAAGGCAAACACTTGTTAAATGGAAAATGGTTACACATCAACTTATCCCTTGATTTGATGAGGAAAGAAAGAAGAAACATCCAACATAATTTTATTTTGGTTTCTAAGAGTATCATTTAATTTTTGCCAAGCTTGTTTCTGTGAATTTAGAAGACACTACTAGTTATGCTTTCAGAATTGATTTCTAAACCAACAATGCCTTTCTCTTTTACTCTAATTTGATTAGGATCTACCTGGCAGACATCTCCTTACTTGTAAAAACTATTGCAGTGTAAGTTTTGTTTGGGGGCAGGTAATTTCCAGATGGGAATACTCACAAGGGTCACCCATCTGCATCACTGCTGGAAAATGCCATCTGTCCAAATTAATCAGAATTGTTTCAAATCTGTGATTTTGAAAAGCTTTATTATTCATTCTGAGGGAGGAAAGGAGCTGTAACAGTCTTTGAAACATAAGATGTTATTCATTTATATAGTAATGTAGGAATTAACAAGCAATGTGCCTAAAGGATACTCAGAGTAATTTTCTGGTCGACATGAGTACAAGTTTTTTTGATACAAGAGGAAATTGGCTTCACTCTTGAAGTCGACAACTACACAACTCATCGAACATGGAAAATTCTACCTGGTGCCCACACATAACTTTCACCCCTATATTTTAGCATCTTTAGTACAGGATGATACTCTGCACATACCAAAAGATAAATGTGAACACCAACCCAGCCACATAAAATTGGATAGACAATAGTGTCCTCCCTGCAAGATATGGTAGGGCAATGATGACACAGAGAGTATGAGAGTAATAAACTAATATCTGATTTGAATTAGGACTCTCTCCAAGAGATGGAACCATAAGTGATAAAGAACCTGAGAGTATACAGGCCAGGGACCCAGCAGAAGACACACATTATCGTTCTACTAAAGGAAGGCAGCAATAAAATGACTTCAAACACCTTGCACAAATAACATTTTTGAAACTTCCTTTTGAAAAATATAGGAACAAAGAAAAAACCAGACAAATGCAGTAAGTGAGAAACTTTGAAACACTCAGTCCCTTACAGGATATGCCAAAAAAATACCTCTCCTGAAGAGTCAGGGAATTCCTCAGAAGAGAAAACAGAAAGTGTCTAAGAGCCAGAGGAGATGGAAAACCCCAATAAAACAAGACACTCTAAATTAACAAAATCAATGTACAAACAAACTCATAAAGACTGAGACAAGAGCACAAATCTGCACCAGATGGGTCCTTAGACCTTAAATTCAAAGAGGACTATCTCCAATTCTTAACTACTAGCAAATGAAAATTTAGTTTTCTTCAAGGGAGTCTCACTGAGGAGCCAAACTACTCTTAAGCATAGGCACATATCCAATAGAAGATGGCTAACAGAAAATGAACTCATCTGGATATTTGAAGGTTCATTTTCTCATAATGTCATGCCTGGCTGTATCTTATTATTTATTTATTTGTAGTTTTATTTTCATGTTATTTAGTAGATTCATTGTGCATTTATTTTATATAT
>LOJH01062667.1:0-10372 GCA_001685095.1 Ellobius talpinus
CTTTATTAACCAATGAAAGTAACACATAGACAGATGACCCTCTTCCATCATGCTCCCTATGTGATTAGAGTGTGATTCAGATAATTAGAATACTTCAGATAAGTTTCTGAAATATAGTTGTAAGACAAGACTGGACAATGTACTTAGAGATCAACCAGTAGTCCCTGATCCTTGAATGAGTGATGATCAAATTATATTATGTAATTTTTCCCAGTATAAGATGAATAACCTGGGAGAACTGAGGCCTGGCTCAATTTTGAGCACAAAAGAAGTTAAAGAATGTTGCTGTTACATTAGCTCAATAGTAAAATGATTCAAATACTTTGAATTACTCCAGCCAAAATGTTCATGATCACACATCAGCCTATACTTTTCCTCATGAAAGTTATAACCCCCAAATTAATTCATTTAATATTAACTTATAGAAGTCTATTTGAATTAGGAATGTTTCCTCTATAGCCTTTGAAGAAAGTATAAAGTATGGAAAAAGAACCCAGAAATATGAATTAAAGGAGACATAGTTTCTAAGTAATAGTCATAATAAACACAGCATGATTTAACTAGACATCTTTTCTGTGCTCATTGTGAACTACAATGAAATCAGAGCTCTATGACTTAAGCTATTCAAGTGACACTGACAGAGAAGTGATGAAAGATATTATAAGAAATAGCAATTAAAATGTAAAAATGGGCTCAAGTTATATTTCAGAAAATCTAAAAGTACAATGGAAAAACATCAAAGCCCATTATGAAATATAACTGTAGGCATCTTGATCATATAAATTCAAATGTGAAAATAAATTAGAATAATTCTTAATAAGCTTTAAGAAGAATAAAAGGACCACAGAGATGGCAATAGAAACAGAAGGCAGATAATGACATGTCACTGATGTGTAATTGTGGGTTATTCCCTAACAATTTGTTAACAAGCCCTCTGTTGTTCAATACAGATACACCAATAAGCCAATAGACCTAGGTCAAACCTTCTCTGCCCTGCAGCATATGCAAGAGAATCCATTCAGGATATTAAACTGTGTAAATGTTTATATAATTTTAAAACAAGTACCATATTGAATTCATACCATTAACATGGACCACACAATTTCATATACATTTTTTAGAAGGAAGGGTTGGAAGGTGGATCACTAAGAGTGTTTGCTCTATAAGCATAAAGATCTAAGTCTTCATGAATTACAGTCATCCATGTAAAATACAAGGCTTGATGTTAGTTACTTATAACTCAGTACTGTAGGACAGAGACAGACAGATCTCAAGAACATACTGGCCTGCAAACCTAATGGTAAACATTCAGATCAAGGCCAAGGCAAACACTGATGAATGCAAGAGTGAAACACTTGGAGTTCTTTTCTGACCTCTCTATGCACAAGCAAGGGCATAGACACTACAAACTACCATACAAGTATCACATGCAACTTTATGTACAAACAATGAATAAACTAGTTTTTCCTAATTTTCTTCATGTTGTGTCATTATTTATGTGATTATAGTAGTGTTTTAGTATTTCAGAAATTCTAATTCGCATTAATATAGACGTAACAAGAAATTGAAGCCTGCCAAATGCACATACTACTTAGTATCTATCTTAAGTATTAAGTAATCACCAGGAATAGTTCTACAGACATTATCATTTGAAAAATTGGAGGCACTTGTGTGTTCAGTGAACAGTGCAATGATGGTTATAACTGCTCAGGAATTACATCCTTAGAGTTTTTTATTTTGCTGTAATCTGATCTCTATGGGAGGTTAAGTATTTATTGATTGATTGATTGATTGATTTAGTCAGCCATGGAACTCATATTTGATGGAGTCACTTTAATAAACCGAGCATCTCAGGCCCATAAATTGACTCTCAATTTTCACTATACTGAAAAGAATTATATGGAAAACTTAGTTGATACTCTGTTCTAATATTAAAATTAAATTTATAATTAGGTTAAATATTTCCTTTAACTATGAGTTTGAATTATTGTATTAGAGTTTGTTCAAAACAACTGGGTGTTCAGTCTTATAATTGTGTATATAAATCACTTTCTCTAATGTTATTACCAAGATAATGTGCAATATGTAGGTTCCAAAGAAAGGAAGAATCTCTTTTAATTCATGCAACTGTAAAGTTGCTAAAATCTATCTACAAACAGAACAGGTATCTGTATGAGAAAAGGTAGGTAGCATACACTCCAGATTATATCTATATCTATATCTATCTATCTATCATCTATCTATCAAGTGCAAAAGCCAAGTTCTCATGAGCTTACTTTTATTTTGTACCATCTATTTCAAGCAACAGTCTTTTCTAAGAAAATAAAGAGTTTACATTGTTTGGTCAATTTTCCTCTACTTATAATGCCATCTTTTTATATGTATAAACCCATTTCCTTTTCATATAAAGTATCAAATTTATACTAATGAATATGTATATTTTAGCAAATCTGGTTTTCTTTGCTACCTAATTTATAACAGAAAATCTGTGCCTTACTGATTTATTTCTCTTAAAGTTAAATTAATCTTTGTAGAAATATCAAAATAGCTATAAATATTTTAATTAAAATTTGTGAGTTAACAGAACTTATTTCTCAGTAGTTTTGGTAGTTCTATGTGAACTACAACACAGCCAGCAGAGGCTAGTAAATAAATAGTAAATAAATTGTACAGCACATAAAATTTTTTTGTATATATGTACCAGTTTTATTGCAAAATGATTTAGTTATACATGCACATATACATGCATACATCAATAAATACCAGTTAATATTTTAAAATAAAAAATATAGACATAGTGCTAATTCTGGAATCTAACTGTTTCCTATGTTATTATCCTGAACATGGTCCTGCTGCTAAGTTTGTTACAAACAAAACGAAACAAACAAAAACCTTCCTACTTTCTCCTTCAAACTTTTTTCTAAAAATCATTTTCTAATTTCCATTAACTTCCTATTAAAAGTTTCACTGAATTAAAATATCTACTTTTTATATCTCATTAATATAACAAATTAAAACGAATAAGTAATGCTAATAGAAGTTTTGTATAAATCTATTTTTAAAATGTAAGAATATGAGAAATAATGGAACTATGAAAATGATAAAAGTTAGTACGTCCAAGTAAAGTTTTATTTAGTAAAGACAAATTGCAGAATCTACAAATATTCATCTAGAAGTCTGTAAGCTTTCACATGATGGTACTATGGACAGATTCACGTTTTGACGGAGTCCATTTTGAGTTCTATAACAATATCTGAGAATGGAAGACTGCTGAGTAGGGAGGAAAACAATGAGGAAGGAGAGAAACCAAAGGAGAAGAGGAAGAGGTAGAGGGAGATTCAGGAAAGACTGGGAAGTAGAAGGTCAGTGGATTAGAGGAATACAATTGAGTAGAGGAACAAAAAAGTGAAAAGGAAGCAAAAGAAGGAAGAAGGAAGAAGGAGAGGAGCACTAAGTGGAGGAGGAGCAAGCAGTGGAGGAAGTTGGAGACAAAGGTGCCCAGGGGAAGAGAAGAGCCAAACTCATTTTGTTCATGCACTCACTCCCACCAAATAATCCACCCAAAAGACAGAGCAACTGTGACCTAAAGGTCTCACTTCTCAATATTGCTAATAGTTAACTATTACAGTGTACTGTGTAAAATACCTATGGTGTGTGCTGCCAGGCAGAGTGATTCACAAATACTAGATAGCCAGGCATCAGCCAGACTTCCCTGTTGCCTATTCTCGAGCCTTAAGAGTCTCTACAAGCATGCAACAGTGCAAACAGACACAGATCTGTCATACATGAGAAGGACATATTAAACCTTGCGCTGTTCTTATTTTTTTTCTTTCGGTTGGTTTTAAAGAACGTGTTAGTATTTAGTGTCACATGATACTTTCAAAATGATTCCCTCAGCCTGACCAAGAGCTATATATGTGTTCAACACTAAGTTTTCTTAATTGCAGTATTGTCTGAATTAATATTTTTCTTCATAAATCAACATTAAAATTATTACTAATAAAGTAAAAATAATTTTAACTTGCATAGAACACGCATATATATTTCAGACACTTTTTATTACATGTTCTATAATTTAATAAATGATATTTTAAATAATAATATAAAAATTTGTTTTATTAATATTATCAAAAATGATAAAGTAGTACTTTGGATAAGTAAGTATTTAGCTTATGCTTTCAAAGTTAGAATGACCAAATGCTTTTGAATCAAATTATTTAATTTAGGAAAGAGAAAGTTTAGTACAGATATTTGCATAATGCATCACAGTGTTGCCAAATAAAACACATTGAATAGATGAAAATTTGTTCATAAATTCATGAAAAAAATGATCCTAGATCCTAATGAGTCTTATGACAATTCTACACTAATGCACTCTATTTTGGAGCGGGAGAGATGGCTCTGTTACTAAAAGCATGCATTTTCTTCCAGAAGACTCAAGTTTGGTTTCCAGTATCCACATTTGGTTTCCAGTATCCACTGCCACCTACAAGTTCAGTGATATATCAGTTTTCTCTTGTTCCTTTGGGTACTATACCCACATTCAGAAAACCATCATAGACATACAAACATGTTTACAGAAGTGTTCAAAAGACTTTGAAAAACACTAATTTTTATTTACAAATTCTTGTACATCTTAACAGTATTAGGTGTGGTACCATGTATTTATTGTTAAGATTATTTTTATAAATAAAAAACATAAGTGTTTAAAGGTGAGCCTGTGAAGTATGAATATCCTGAGAAAATGGTAACACTTCTTTTTTATTAATTTAAATTTTATTTATTTTGCATCCCAACCTGTAACATTTTTTAAATAATACCTAAAGCTATTTCTTAAAGGATGCATATATTCAAATCTTCCTTTCTATTTTCCTTGGTTTCTCTTTTAACTTTTATTTGTAATATGATACCAACCCTGGGTGTTTTATGTACATATCAAATATACACTAAGAAATAGATCATCATGTGACTTACAATAAATTAATAATTACCTAATAAACTATTTTGATATAAACAAAGTGAAATTGTTTCATGATAAGGTTCATTATAATAAAGCTTGAGAAACATCTGTGAAAACCTTTATGTAGGATAGTACCTCCATAACAGATTTGCTCTGCCAACAGTTAACACTCATTTTGAATTTTAGTGGATAGTACACACTTCCCTTCAAAAAGATCATCCCAATATATACTTCCTATTAATTGTCTTCGAGCATACACATTGCTCCATATAACACTACACTATAAATATTTAGGCTTACAGTATTGACTTCTATGTAAGAGAATTAGTGCAGTGTTCTGACACCAGAGGACTCTGTATCATTGTGCTAGATGTGTGACCCATGCCTGTTACACCAGAATGCACACTAAGGCTATTTTCTTTTCTTCACAGTAAGTAAGCAGGATACCTCTGCTTACTCACTGGAATAAAGAGAGGCTGGAACCAGCAAAGCACAAGCAAATCTTCACAGTTTTATAGTACATTCCTTAAATCAAGTCAGTGGTTCGCTTTAAATTTATTTTAAAATGTTCCGGACTCAACCGAGTGCATTACCTACATAAACCTTACTTGAATTGCATTTGTGACCCCTGCTGTTCTTCTCCAATCTCTTCTTCCAAGAATGCTGGAAAAAGCCTAGCAGCCTGAACTTTCCCGAGACTGCTTTATGCTTGATGGCATGGAGGCCCAGAGATGTCTGCAAGGATGCAGCATCATGTGCACAAACTATACAAAACAAGCTTGACATTCATCAGGAAGTTCTAAGACAAGTTACACGAATACTATATTTTCCATCATATTTTTCTGTAAGTATGTATCTGTGCTTGGCCACCATAGAATTGTAAGTGCACTGAAAAGGCCATGCCAGAGATCGTTTTGTTTATTTGTATATTGTAATAATGTAAAGAAGAGCTAAACCCAAAGTAGACAAGAATTATGAATCATATATTGCAGGAACTGACTAAAATGCTTACATACAGACATAAAAACTTGAAACATCTCAGTGTTTTGGGAGTGAATGACATGAGCATGGCCTTACAAAATTCTTGTTTTTAATTTATGATATATTTTCCCTTGCTGATGTTAAAAATCAAAGCAACAAATCCTGAACTAGGTATTGGTGTCATTCAGGGTAGTAGTTTTTCTAAGCATAAAATACTATTGATCCTGTGTCTAGCTTATTGTACAAGAACAGAGTGTAATCCATTATCAGAGAAAGCAAAGCCATTAGATTCCTTGTGCATTCAATTAGGCTATTACTTTATCTATCTTAATTGATACTGCTAATAGTATCATATATAATTGCTCTGTATAGGCAAAAAATTGCTTGTTAATGAGTCTTAGATAATTCAAAGAATGCCGTTTAAGCACTATCAGTAAAACTATACAGAGGTTCAAAGTCAATACACAACCTATCTTCACTGCCATTTAATAGTTGGTAAATAGAGTAGTTTAAATTGGATGGTAATAATCAAAAATTAAGTTTAGTACACTTAACTTTGTAATCAGGATGTGGGCCTTTCCTTTTTCATTTTTTTGGTATTATCTGGGGACATATATTTGATATTTGGATCAATGACCAAATGGTTCTACATTATAATCATTTTTATGATATTTTACTGAATAAAAAAAACATATTCTTAAAAACCATAGCTCTTAACCATTGAAAAAAATTAGAACAAACAAACCTAAGAACCCTCAAACTTTTGTGTTACTTTTCCATTTTGCTTTGAGCAAATGTGTGGACAAAAGTCAACTTTATTCTGATATGAATTCTTTCAGCCCACAGTCCAGAACCATGCAGGCCATATGGCAGAGAAGCCATGGTGATCTAAACAGCTTGGTCCATAACAATGATCAAGGAGCAGAGGAAGGTAAATTGTTATTTCAGTTTTCTCATTCTTTTTTCTAAATTAAATTAATTTATTTTTAAGGAAATTCCCTCCTCTCCTCCCACTCTCTCCACCTTCCCCCTACCTACTCCCTATCCACTCCTCAGAGAGGGTAATGCCTCCCAAGGAGGAGTCAACAAAGTTTAGCACTTCACTTTGAGGCAGAACAAAAGCTTCCCCACTACATCTAGGCTGAGCAATGTAAACAGAGGCCATGCTTATGTTTCCAGGTTACCCAAACCTGAATAACTACACAGAAACTATATTAATTACAGCACTGGTTGACCAACGGCTTAGGCGTATTTCTACCTAGCTCTTATATCTTAAATTAAACATTTTTTTGTTAATCTATGTATCACCATGAAACTATGTCCCCCTGGTAAGTTTCTGGCATCTTTCTCCTACCACAGCTACATGGCTTCTCTCTGATACTGCCTTCTTTCTCCTTATATTCAGTTTAGTTTTCCCACCGAGCTCTACTCTGCCCTGCCATAGGACAAAGCAGCTTCTTTATTAATCAATGGTAACAAAACGTATTTATAGCATATAGAGGGGAATCCTACACCAGAGCAAGGTATTCCTACAAAGAGAATGGGCTCCTAAAAGCCAATTCAAACAGTAGGGAGAAATCAAGATATCCCCTTCCTTGTTCTCCCTCTCTGTCCTTCCCCCATCTTGACCATTCTGCTCCCTCATGTTCTCATCCCCCATCTCCTTCTCTCCTCGGTTTTCTACTTCTTATTGGACTCCAACAGTGTGATGATGCTGCCCACTTTTTGGATGAGTCTTCCATCTTCAGGTATGCTTCAACAGAAGAGGCTTCTAAGAATTGCCTAGAGGTATATATACTACCTTATTCTTTTTTATTTTTTTATATTTTATTGATTTTTATTGAGCTCTACATTTTTCTCTGTTCCCTTTCTTGCCTCCACCCCCTTCAACCCTCTCCCAAGGTCCCCATGCTCTTAATTTACTCAGGAGAGCTTGTCTTTTTCTACATTGAATCAGGATGATTACAAACAACAAGAACAAGAACAACTAGTTACTCTGTTACAACTTAGAAACAAAACAGAAACAAAAAAAATTCAAGGCGTACTCTTAGCTGACTGAGCAGACAGATGGAAGAATGGAGGCAACATGAAAGAACACAGTATGTAGCATAAGCTGGTCTTGAACTTCTGGCAACACCCCCTTTCAGCCTCCTGAATGAAGATTTTAAGTATGGACAACAACTGCTGACTCTGAATGCCCAGCTTTGATTCTGATTGTTCTCACACAGAGTGGAATTGGTCTGGATCAGAAAAGGTGTTGTCTGTGCTAGGGTGACCATTGGTTCTGGGAGGGAACAAGGAGTTTCTACATATAAAATATGCTGACCATTGGTTCTGGGAGGGAACAAGGAGTTTCTACATATAAAATATGCTGTCCTCCCTAGAAATGCTTACTAAGATGTTTATTAAATTCTGTTCCATTAAGTCAGAACATTGCAGAGGCTCCAAAGAAATTGAGCTATAAAGAAATTTAGATCCTAGAAAGATCATTTGATTTGTCCAAGTTCTTATCTAGCAGTTATAACCCAAGATATAATGAGATTTGGAATTCTTGAGAATGTATTTTAATTTTTGTTGGGGCACTTAGATCCCTGAACCATGAACTTAATTTAGAAAAATTTGCATAAGATTGTGCTTCCTCAGTCAGTTTATGCAACACGTTCACTATGTTTTGAATCTGAAGAGATCATATTAACAGCTGCTTTTCAGGAGGAGTTTAAGAAGTACTTCATTTCTGACAGTAAGATGCCCTGGCTGCAGAACTTCAAGCGTTTTATCAACTATTTCTACTGGTTTACTGGTACAAAGCCAGGAAGAGCTACAACATTTTACTGACTTTCACTCTGAGTAGTCATTTTGCTACCATACTGCAAAATGAGTAAAGAACAAATTAGTTAAAATAAATAAATAAATAAATAAATAAATAGGGGCATGTTTCTCTTTTCAGTTCAGTAAAATTCCTCAATGCTAGATAAATTCTAAAGGAATAGCATGTAATATGTAAAGAATGCTTTAGACTTTAGCACTGTGTGCATCTGCTTCTTACAGAAAAAAAGACTGGGAAACCTTGAGGGTGTTTAAAACACCATGCAAAAATGCAATATGTAATTATCATGCAGCTATGTTTTGCTCTGTTCAGAATGACTGGTAATTGAAAAATGCCTTCTTGTCATTAGAAAAGTTCAGTTTTGTTCTTGTATGTAATCAGCTCCATTTCTTCATCTTTTATCCTACTTATTTAAACATAGTTTTTACTAAAATGTAGCTATTTATGCTTTAGAAAGAGGTTATCCATGCTATGTGCATAATATGGTCAAGACAGGGAGGAATATTCTCTTTTTTTAACTGTATAAGTATGATAGACATTCTGGAATTTCTAAATTCCAATTCACAGCATAAAGCAATAGTGTGCTTACAGGAAACCTAGACAATATATAGTCTGCAAAGTGGTATAAGGTTCTGTTCTTCCCAGACCAGACCCAATAATGAGTATTCAAATGTCTTAGTTACTGTTCTATTGCTGTGAGAAAACACCATAACCAAGACAACTAATAAAAGAAAGAATTAAATTGGTGACTTGCTTACAGTTTCAGAGGATTAATTCATGAGCACCATGTTGCAATAAGATGGCAGGCATGGTGCAAGAGCCATATTTGAGTGCTCACCTCTGATTCAGATCCATTAGTTGCAGCAAAAGAGAATGACACTGGGCCAGGCTTGGTCTTTTGAAACTTCAAAATCCAGCCCCTGGTGACAAACCTCCTTCATTAAGGTCATACCTCTAAATCCTTCCTAAACAGTCTACTAACTGGTGGCCAAAAATTGAAATTTAGGATCCTATAGGGAGTCATTCTTATTCAAATAATCACAGCAAGCAAAATTCAAATTTATGCAAATTTGTAGGAAAGCCTCTTAAGAAGGGACATTGTTAAATCTTAAGGCAGCAGTTTTGAGTTGCCCTGGATTTGTGTCTGCTCAGTCTTTGAACATAACCTATTTCTCCTAGATCCTTAGTAGAAATGCTCCCACAATTTAGGTAGAGTGTTTTGACATCATCAACTGTAATGTTTTATGCATCCAACTTTATCACTTCAGTCTATTCTTGAATAAAATGAACTTAAAAGGGATAGTAAACTGAATTATAAAACTAAAAAGTAAATAATGTGGGATTCCCCTCTATATGCCGTGATTACCATTAATAAATAAAGGAACTGCTTTGGGCCTATAGCAGAGCTATAGGGGAACAGAGCTAGGTGTAGGAAAACTAAATGGAATTCTGGGAGAAAGGAGGAGGAGTCAGAGAGAAGCCATGTAGCCCAGTGGGAGACAGACACAAGAACTTTAGCCAGTAAGCCACAACCATGTGGCAATACACAGATTAATATGTAAGAGTTAGCCAATAAGAAACTAGAGCTAATGGGTCAAGCAGTG